>MCJB01026507.1:49928-80310 GCA_002018475.1 Nicotiana obtusifolia | reverse complement strand
TTACTGCTTCGTCGTGGATTGTTTAATGATTTGGATGTTTCCTATCTTCAGTTCTTATTTATTTTTATTACTCACTGAGTTGGAAGTACTCACTTTACTCCCTGCACCTTGTGTGCAGATTCAGGCGTTAGCGGTCCCACTCAGAGCTACTGATTACTACTACTGGACCGGAGCTTCAGAGATTACGAGGTAGCTGCTTGCGTCCGCAGCCTCGTAACTCTTTTCTTTTGTTGATTTTGCTTCCCTCAAACATTTGTACTTAAGACATTGTAATAGTTATATTATCAGTAGGCCTTCTCTAGTGGCTCATGACTTTGTGACACCCCGATCTGAGGGCTGTAGTCGGGATGGTACTTTATATATATCCATATTCTTCGACTCGTTTTATTATTAACATGTTCTTGTTTTCAAATTGCGTCATTTAATTGATTGAACTCAAATGGGATTGGTTTGGCTTGCCTTGTCCCCATGAGAGGCGCCATCACGACCGGGTTGGGATTTTGGGTCGTGACATTTATACAAGAGAACAACGTAGAGTAATACATATATAAAGTAACTTTCACTTTGCGTTACAAAAAAGTTTCCCATCAGATGCAGATTAACGATAAGAATGTTCTGGTTTTCTCACTCGAGTCCAAATCAAGAATAAGATGACAAAAGGCATAGAGCATCAGAAAAAGACTAGCGATGATCCTAAAGGTGGTATACGTAACAGTGCTATATACGATATACGGTTACATCTTTAATCCAAGGTTCTGAAAAAGCCCAGACATTGCAGTCAGTCACATCTATGCAATGACAAAGTTAGAAATTCTAACAAAGGAATTGAAATTTTAAAGAAGGAAATTTAGCGTCCTAAAATAATTTTTGATTCACCTGTCACGCTACACTAAACAGTTCCTTATATCAAAGGACCTTAATAATTTTATATGTATAATATAATATTATTTATTTGCACAATATAATTGTTCGGCTAAAAGAACTTAATTGAATACTACGGCACCGCTACTACGATAATAGACTCGGCCAACGGAATTTATGATGTCAATTGAATCCCTTTAGTCTCGAAATTATACTATAAGTAAGATAAATATGATTATTTTTGTGTATATAGAAATCGTTAAATCCCTTTGATATAAGGAATTTTTGACCTGGCATTCCCTAATCCGGTGAATTTTGTCAATTATATTCGTCAGATTGATGTTTTTCTTTTATTGTCATCAAATGATTGCTTTATGAACAAAGCAAATTTTCAGGGTCATTATTCTGATAATGACTTTGGACCGATGAAAATTAAGACAATATATGCGAAAGATGACTTCAGCAAGGTCACTACTTATTAAAGATTGGGACTCGTACTCAGTTCTGCCAAAAGAATGTAGCTCAAGTAGATAACACCAAATGTATAATTAAGCGATTGTCGTATCTTTCGCTCGTATTATTTTAATTTGGTTTATGGCAATTACAAACTTAAATTTATGGTCTTGCAATTATCACAATATATAAGAATATCCAATATTGAACGGGGATGCTTATTATATAAAGCATACTTTACGAAGAATTTTTACATTTACCGTAGTTTGAACGTTATATATGGATCGGGTCGGTTCGGTTTTTATCAAAATCATATTAAACTAATTATATCGATTTGGATTGATTTAATTTTACTTTTTTAAAGTTATTAAAAAAAAAAACCTTTTATAAGTGAATAAAGTTTTAATAAAACTTGACAACAATAACAAACATATGATCTACTAAGATATTCTTATGAGAATTTTTTTAGTAACACATGATAGTTATTATCTTAATTGTCTAACAATAATTTTTCGTTGACGTACACTTTCAAGGTTAAACGAATTTAATAATTAAACATAAAAATCAATATGAAACCAAAATAAATGATATGTTCTATTAAATTTTAAAATTATTGAAATACCATTTCAAATTCGAAAAATATATAAGAATTTAACTGATCTTTACATATGAATATGAAAGAATAAGGAGATTGATACATTTCAACATAACACTTGATAAGAAAGAAATGAGACAGCCCATGATTTAAAGTAAATAAAATGAAATGCACTTATAGTTCAATTAAATATTACATCTCATGAGAGGATCCCAAATTTTTTTAGACATTTTTAAAGAAAATTCTATATAAATCTTAAAGTATATATAAAAATTATATATTTATATGTCGATTCGATTCAGATTTTTTTTACTCAATACCAAACCTAATTGCGTTTTTTTAATCGATTTGATTTGACTTTTTGGTTTGGTGCGATTTTTCTATTCTATTTGAATACCCTAATTGTCTGTAATACTTTCTTTTGTTATTCTATCAAAAATAGAAAAAGATAAAACTAAAAACAAAAAAACTTCATCTTAAAATGATTTTGAAAAGACCAATTAAAGTTTTATTAGACGGTTTAGATGTTTATACAATTGCGTTACTTGAAAGCCAAATGTAGTGTTAATTTTGTACACCGTCAATGGATAACGGTAACGATTCAACGGGTCGTTTTGAGTATTTTAGTCTCGTTCCCCTATTTATTGTTTACTTTATGCTATACATTGTGGTTATGTGACTTGCGGGGGGTGGTTGGTCCGATTTCGAGTGAGTTTGGGAGTGAATTGGGTCACTTAATCCCAAAGTTGAAAGCTTAAGTTAAAAGAGTTGACTGGAATTTGACTTTTGTGTAGACAACTTCGGAATTGAGTTTTGATAGTTCTGATTAGGGGTGTTCAAATGAAACCGACAAACTGCACCAACCCGATACTCCGAGTCAAGCCGAGAAAAAAAACCCGAATATGGTTTGGTTTGATGTTGGAAAAAAAAATCCGACCATATTTGGTTTGGTTTTAACTAAAAAAAATCAAACCGAAACTAAACCAACTCGACATTATATGTGTTAAAGTTTTAAATATATTTAATACATAAAAATATTTATGGTAGTGCAGTTTATAAATATTTCTTAAGCTTTTTCATAGGTTTATCTTTTAACGTATTATTTCAAGTTTGGACTTATAATTTTTGGATGCTCCAATAAGTTTGATAGTCCATAAATGTTAGTAACTCAAATAAATCCTAAGCCAAAATCAAATCAATACTAATGCTAATAAAAGACACTCAATTCAATTGTACTATGAATGAAAATAGTGTTGGATATTCATTTTATAGTTTTTCCATGGTTTAGATAAAATGTATAACTTATTTTTCTTTTAGTAGATAGCCATGTAAATAGTACTTATTAGTCATAATTTTAAATTATATTTGTTTTCATTATGGCTTATTAATAATATTTATTTTATGCGATTTTATTATCTTTATTGTTGAATATTTTAGTACAATGACATGACTCATCTCATATTTATGTTATCTTATTGAAAAACACCTTATATAGTTCTATCTTACTAAGAAATATTTGGAGCACAAGTTTACGTTTTGCGTATGAAGACTTTATGAGAAAAAAATCAAAAAAATCTGAAATTCCGAAAAATCCGAGAAAAATCGAGATTAAAAAGTTTGATTTTTATTGGTTTGGTTTGGTATTTAGATTTAATAACCCGATATAATTGGTTTGGTTTGGTAATTAGAAAATCTGAATCAACTCGACCCATGTACACCCCTAGTTCTGATAGTTTCATATGATGATTTTGGACTTAGGTGTATGTCCGATATTGATTTGAAGGTCCATCGGTCGTTTTGGCTTGAATTGGCGAAAGTTAGAAAATTGAAGGTTTGGAAGGTTGAGAAGTTTGACGAGAGTTGACTTAATTTATATCGGGTCCAAATTTTAGTTTCGGAAGTTGGAATAGGTTCGTTGTGTTATTTGTGACTTGTGAACAAAATTTAAGGTCATTTGGAGTTGGTTTGATATGTTTCGACATTAGTTTTAGAAGTCAGAAGTTCGTAAGTTCATTAGACTTGATTCGATGTGCGATTCGTGATTTTGGCGTTATTTGATGTGATTTGCGGCTTCGAGCAAGTTTGTATCGTGATTTAGGACTTATTAGTATGTTCGGATGGGGCCTCGGGTGTGTTTCAAATTGAGTTCGGACCATTTGTTCTTGAATTGAGATTGTTGGTTTTCGGTCTCCTTCACTGCATTCTCGAAGGTTCACCCGCGATCGCGTAGAGTCCTTATTGACAAACGGAAATTTGCTCTTCGCAATCACATAAACGAGGATGCGTTCACGGAAGGTTGGAATGTTGTGCACTGCAAACGCGGTTAAGGAATCGCGATCGCGTAGAAGGAAGGGAGTCTGTGGGAGACATGCATTATTCATCACGTTCGCATGGCCTTCGCCGCGATCGCGTAGCCTGAGATGGCTGGTTATCGCGTTTTACGACTGTATCACGCGATCGCGTAAGAGGCTTTTGTTAGCTGGGAGAATTTATTCACAATGGCGTAGACTAAGAATTGGGAAGCAGATATTTAATTTTCAAATCAAGGATTTTGTTCTATTTTCATCTTTTGAGTTAAAGACCTCGGTTTTAGGCGATTTTGGAAGAGATTTTTAAGGAGTTAATGGGGTAAGTTATTTTTGACACGGATTTAAAATTATACATGAATCCATCTTTATTTTTGCCATTTAATTAGTATTTTAAGTTGGACAAATTGAAAAAAATTGCGAAAACTTTCTAAGCTATATTTTGAGGATTTGAAGGCCGATTTGAGGTCAAAATTGAATAATTTAAGTATGGTTGGACTCGTTATTGAATGGGTATTCGGATTTTGTAAGTTTGGTAGGGTTCCGAGACGCAAGCCCGGGGTTGACTTTTTGATTTTCAATAAAGATTGCAACTTTATTATTCGAAATAGTTTTCTATGGTTGTATTTATGGTATAAAGTTGTTTTGGCTAGATTCGAGCCGTTCAAAGTCGGATATTCGCGGAAAAGACTTACTAGTGGATTGAGTCAGCGTGTTTTAGTTAAGTATCTTACCTAACTTTGTGTGGGGGAATTACTCCTTAGGATTGGAGTTGTTTTGTGTTATTTGTGGTACGTGAAAGCTATGTACGCAAGGTGACGAATGGATATACGGGCTATTTGTGTAATTGACCGGTTTAAGCTAGTAGCTCCTTTTCATGCCTTTAATCGAATTGTCATAACATGTTATATCCATCATCATTAATCGATCCTTGCATGCTTTATTTAACATTCTTAATATTTGTCCCATCTCTTACTTATTTTTTGCCCTTACATGCTTAGTTGAAGTTACTATTTTCTTATTGCCTTGTTAATTGTTTAAGTGTTGAGTTACCTTACTTGAAGTTGTTATTTCTTGGAATATATTATTGTTGATTTTTGGTGTTGAAGTTGTAAAAGTCGTGATTACGTTGAGGCAAAGTGTAAATTGTTGACACACCATTCTTGTTGAGTTATTCACTTTCAATTGCTATTGTTGAGACTCTTGTACACATTGTGTTTGAGTCATGTACTATATGTTGTGAAAATATTGCTATTGTTGATTTTTTTTTTTTGGCAAGTTGTGGCATTTGGGAACTTGAGGTGCTAGTTGTGATATATTGTGATATTAATACACATGCGGTGGTTTAAGGCTAGAGGTTGATACGCATATCGTGAGATAAGGTGGCCTTGATACGTGCGTTGCTAGTAGAAAAACTACTTGAAGCCACGCGGTGTGATAAGGAGGGCTAAAACACGGGTAGCTATTTCGAAAAAAATAATTTTCAAAACTAAATGTAAGGCTCCCGCGGTGATATAAGAAAAGATGGTGATTGTGATTGTGCAATGAGATTACGAGGAGGTACCTCGGTTGTGATTCTTGTTATTATCTCTTATTTACCTCACTTGTATTTGTCCGCATTGTTTTCTTGATGTTATTATTACGTGTTCCTTCCTTGTTGTATTTATTGCTTTAAATTCAATTGCAGTCTATCTTGTTGTATTTCATTATTGCCTCATTTTCCTCGTTTACATTCTTAGACTGTATTGTACTTGTTCAATTTCTTATTCTTATCCTATTAGATATCCTAACCTCGTCATTATTCTACTAAGGTTAGGCTTGATACTTACTGGGTATCATTGCGGTGTGCTCATACAACGCTTCTGCCATTTTTTTGTGTAAATCCAGGTACCTCATACCAGGCTAAGCACCAGTGAATAGAGCTTCCAGATCGGAGACTTCAAGGTATACCTGCCGGCGTTCGCATGCCTCAGACACCCTCTGTCTTTGTTTCTATTGCATACTCTTTATTTAGATAGTGATGTATTAAGGATGTTTCAGTATACTTGTGTATAGCTCATGACTCGGTCTCACCAGATTTTGGGAGTTACGGTCAGCTGTATTGTGAAGTTCTATTATGATAGTTGGTTGGTTTAAATTTGAGATTTTATTATATCTTTGTTATTTCATGTATGTTAGGCTTATTTAATCTTAAATATTAGGTGCTATCACGATATCCTACGATGGGAGATTGGGATCGTGACAATAAGTAAAGCTTAAGAAATAGACAAATTGTATAAACAACTCAGTAACATTTAAGAAGTATAATAACAGCATAAATACTTCGGAAATGTAAGGATCACATGATTTTAATTCTATCAAACAAAAGGGAAAGAATAATATGGATAAGCAGATAAGTGTATATGGAAGAATTCCGAGGATGAGACAAAAAGGAAACTGAAGAAGACGAAAAGAAAAGTTTAGCTGGATCCTACTTTTCGACGGAAATGATTAAATTATTCCAAGTATCTGTTTTATATTACGCCTGCAAATTGTTGTTCTTATACACTGCAATTTTACAAAAAGAGTACAGAAATTGTCGATAGAAATATTATTATCCGTAAAATAATATAATTTTATACATGATTTCTATACAAGTGAATAATTTAGTTCTGAAATAACAGGTGAATTATATAAACATGCAATATTTAGCTTTGAGATTGAGATGAAATAGCAGAAATAATAATTTCGAGAGCAGGGTTTTCGGGCACAACAATAATAAAAACAAAAAGCAAGAAAATAAGATTGTATGAAGCTTTGAAATAGAGTGTAGTATATGTTTGCCAGAAAATTTATTCTTTATAATAATAATAGAGCTTACTATTTATAACTGCACCTAGATAACAAGGTACTAGGATCAAGCCCTTCTTCAATGTCAATTATGAGGGCAATTAAAGAATGTGTAACGGTGGGCATGAATGCCATATTCTTTGTAACGGCAGTGTACTTAATATTGTAGAATATTCTTCATTAAATGCTACCGGGTGGCAAGTATTTATTTCATCTTTATGAGTATCATTCTCTCCGGTAACAGACATGATAGTTGCATTCAGTTTCAGCTATCTTCTGTATTCGGCTCCACATTTCACTTCCTTATACGATCATTTAGCATAGCATATTTTATCCTATACAGATAGTCCCCCTGCTTTCCGGTGGCTTAACTTTGTATCACCGGGAAGTTGGTAGAAACATTCTTTTTGGCATGAAATTTACTGACAGTTGATTAGACGCACGTCTCTCCGCATTTAATGCCCCGAGCACACCTCCTCCCACGCTTCAACATAACTTTTGTCGGCTATCGAGGTAATTATGGCCACGAGTTTAGTCGCCTAAATCTTTACTTATACGCATCGACCTCCTTCATTCTTACTTCATAACACTCTGAATTTTCTAAGACCTTCTTTTATTCAACTAATGCTTCGACTTTAACCTTTTTCTAGCTTCTTTCTTTGAGAGAAAAACCATCCCCTTGATAAAATATGGCCTCTTCTTCGAGAAAACCTAGTTCTTCAAAGAACGAACGCAAAGCTGATAATGTTGCTCCCCCTACGGTAAGTACTATCGTCCCAAAGAACCTGATTACCACCAAAGACTTTGAAGAGAAATACCCTTCTGCTCACTCTCGTACAGGGGCTGTTAGCGTATACCCTTCTTCTATCCGTCCTTCCAGTATCCCTGCTGTGAAGGAAGACTACCATTTTTAGGATTTGGACATTATTTTTTTCCGACCTGGTGGAGCGGATAACTCTACCCAAAAAGGGTTATACATATTTTAACACGTATCCCTTCACTTTGGGAGCGTTTTCTTTGAGCGGAGAGCTTGACTCTGACATTGTGGAGTTCTGACTCTGCTATCAAGTGTGCTTGGAACATGTAAGCCCTTCCGTATTGAGGACAACTGCTTGTCTTCGGCACCTGTGGCAGAAGACAGGAGAAGAGCTATCCTTAGCTCGAGTGATGAACCTCTATTCCTCAAAATCTTCCGTGGGGGAATTATTAACTTCAGCAAGCAAGGCCACCAAACACTGCAACACAACATGGATGATGATAACGACCGTGGGTGGATGGAACAGTTCGCTTCAGTCGCCACCAGTGACACCATCCCGGCCTCGGCTCCAGCTTTCCCCGAATCATAGAACCGCACTCGTAAGATCTATTGTTTGTTTCTTCTTCTATAAAGATCATTCTTCATCATTATCGACTTTTCTTCTTTTACCTTTCTCAGCGACTCGGTGGGTTCCCCTTAGGGTTGAGGGCTTGGACCAGTGGGTTCAGAAAATTTTGGACGTTACTATGCCCGAAACCCGCACGTAGAAAGAGCTGTCCCTGAAATATGGGTGGAAGGCCAAAAATCATGATAAGTTAAACTCATCTTGTTTTTACCTCTTCTCATAAGGAAGTTGTTTGATTCTTCTCTCCTGTTGAATACAGGTCTACCCCAGGGCTCAGTTGTCGTCCTCAAGGAGGACGTTTTGGCTAATCCTGCTGATGCAGCGAGGTTGCTGCCGAAGGCTTTTACACAAACAGGCGTCTCCAGGCCTGCTTCTGGTACGAGTGCTTCTTCTTGGAGTCCACGATTGGAGAATAAGAAACCAAAAAGAAGGCGTTCATCCGCAGCGGGGGGAAATAATAAGAGGGCAAAGAATGCTGCCCCTGAGTCGTCTCCAGAGTCGTGGTGATGACCCCTCCGCCCGGCCCAGCCATAGATACTGTGATGATTGACGATGATGGAGAAGCCAGCAAGGACGGGGCTTCTCTACATAGAATACGACGACCTTCCTCAGCTCAATAGACTGCTCAATCTTTTCAATTAGTTACACCATCCGAGGACGATGCCTCGGCGCTCTGGGAGAGTTTGAGATGGTGGAAAATGCCAACTCCTATTTTTGGATCCCTGTCAATGTGCCTAGTACCATGGAGCTAAGTACTGGGTCCCTGCTGTTTTTGGTTGACGAGCAACTAACACCTAGCAATATGCTTTCCGCAGCCACTTCTCATCCTTCAACGCCATCAGCTTCATCCCTTTCTTCACCGACTCTTCCACCAAGAACTGCTACATCATCCCCACAGGCCGCATCCGTCCGGTAAGAGGATGTCTTTCCAAGTCCCTAATTCATGGGAATTTGGGGCGAAATTATGCCGCTCCCTTAGAAGATCCACAAAGTAGGAGGAGCGTTACTCTTTCGGTCTCTATCAAGTGCAATCTGTTGTCCCGCCCGGTGGAACTTGCTAACTATCTGAAACATTTGGCTTCAGAAAAAGATTAGGAAAAGATACAATCTCTCGAGATATAGTGCTTGTTGAATAATGTTATGCACAACGCCGCAGCGTATACTCTTCATTTCCTTTGTCATTTCTTCTATCTTTGATTTAGTAGTATTTTGAGTTTGACTTTCTTGTTTCCAAAGTCAATTTCCTTGCTTCCGAAGGCCTCCAAAGGTTGATTTGGGAGAAGGAGGAACTTACCTCCGAGCTGGATTAACTTTTGGCGAGCGGGACCAAACTGTTGCTCTCCTCTCAGAACTGGAAGCCAAAGCTACTGAGGTTATTGTGTTAGAGGCTCGTTTGCAGCAAAGCGAGCAAGAATTAGAGACCCTTAGCCAAGAGATCGCCCCGCTAAGGGTTCAATTTGAAGAGGCTAGGGCCAAATGGGCTGAGGTTCATAGTGTCGTTCTTGCTGCATCTGATCGCAAGGCTGCCTCCGCTGAAAGATTAAATAATTTGGATGCATCCTTGAACTCCAAAATTGAAGAGCTTGCTCCTACCGGGGTGAAACATGCCTAATTGGATGAGAAGTATAAGAGGACCATTGAGCATAACAGACTTTTCATATCTACTATCCGTGATCTCAATGTTAGCCTCCGGCCCGTTAGATCTGCAGGGGAAAATCTTTCTGCCGAGGTTGACCAACTTAAAGAAAAACTCAAGCCCCAAGCGGCTTCTCTCGTTGTTGAAAAAAATATGTTATGTACAGCATGAGGAGAAAGCCCTTAGAAGAGGCTAAAGCGGGTGTCATCGACTTTGATGCCGAAATCGCTAAAGCTCGTGAGCTGGAGTCAGCTGCTAAAAGGGGTCTTCCGGCCAGGCTTGATACTTCCTATTCTTCTGGTTCTGGTTCTGAATCCTCGGGAACTGAAAAGGAGCCGAAAGGCCAAAATTTTGAAGGCCAAAATGATGAGGGTCAAGATATCGAGCCAAAAGCAGATATACCCACTTCCCATGGGGGCGCGGATGCTTCTCTTCCTCCGGATTCCGGAGATGTAGCAGCTTAGCTTTTCATTTCTTTTCCCAACTTCTGTACTTGTGTCGTTTGGCACATTTATTGTAAATAAAAACACCTTTTTCTCAAGTATTACATGAGACTTTCTGCGTTCTTTTGTTTGAACATTTGTGCAAGTTTAATCTTTGCGTTTTTTCTTACTTAAATGTTTTCCCCAAGTTTTACTGTTTGCGTCTGATTATGCAAAGTTGTGGGTGTATTTTCCCCCAAAAGCATTTGGATTCCGGGCAAAAGTTCTTCTGAAATCAACCCTTTCTCGTGAGGGTTTTCATACGATAGGGCCCTCTTATATTTACGGTGCTCTTGAAGAGGACGTCTCCTGTTTATTATGGCACTAGCATTTATAGTACTTGTTTAACTTTCAAATAACAAAATTAATTTATCATTCAGACAAGAAACAAGATAGAAATAAAAAGACTTTACTTTATTCCTTCCATTTTCAAAAAAGTACATAAGCATTAATTATGTTAAAAAGAAATTGTAATTTCTTGTGGCTAACTAGTACAACTTGTTTCCACGGGGTTGGCCGTGCAGTCCCCAATCTCAATGATACAACTATATCTCCAGTTTTCATATTCTGGTTGACGTGGCAATCATTGTTGTTGTATTCTCATATCATCCCCCCCCCCTCCAGTGTTCGAATGCGAAGAATGCGAATTTGAACAATAAAAGTTCTGCACCTTCAAGGATTCCACTAATGAATTGCTAGATAATTTTCAGTTCAGTAACAAACTTCACTTCCCCTTAGGAATTAATGGTATCGAGCCAAAGACTATCTAATAATCACCTAGTGGTTTACACTTGAGAACGGTCGGATAACCTTTGCTTGATAGCAAACTAAACTTTCTGGTGGGAATTTTGCTACGGGGCAAAAGATTTTCTAACCGCTCCGGAGTGGTTCTTCGCTTGTGTGCCTTGCTATTAAAAGGTCTTATTGCTGCTGTTGAAACCTTCTTCGTAATATACTTTTTTCGTTGCTGCCTCATTAAAAACCTTGCTAGAAAAATCCAATTGGGACAAAAACTGGACGAAGGGAAAAAGAGTGCAGCACATACTTTTAGTACAGGTGATGTTCATCAGCAATAGTATCTCTTGAGGTGTTCCACGTTCGAGTTTCTTGGCAACCATTCTCTATCTTGATTCTCCAGCTCGTATGAACATTTCCCAATGACAGCTGAAACCTGGTAAGGGCCTTCCCTTTCCTTGTAGGACCTAGCTTCCCTGCATTGAGTTCCCGAGTGTTTTGAGTTACTTTCCTTAGAACTAAGTCTCCCACTTTGAAATAATGGAGGTTGGCTCTTTGATTATAATATTTTTCTATTTTCTACTTTTGGACTGCCATCCTTATATGCGACAAGCCCCTGAGCTCATCGAGTAGCTCCAAATTGACTAACACTGCTTCGTTATTTGCCTCTTCATTTGCCTGGAAATATCTCAAGGTAGGATCCCCTACTTCTATCGAGATCAAGGCTTCTGCTCCGTACAAAAGGGAGAAAGTCTCTCTTGTGCTCGATTTGGCCGTAGTTCGGTATGCCCCTAGTACTCCAGACAGTACCTCGGGCCATTTACCTTTAGCTGCTTCCAATTTCTTTTTGAAATTTTGTATAATCACTTTTTTCATTGATTCCGTTTGACCATTTGTGCTCAGGTGATAGGTCGAATATGTGATCCTTTTGATTTTCAAGTCTTTAAGCAACTTTATGACCTTTGCGCCTATAAACTGTGTCCCGTTATCGCAGGCTATCTCTTTTAATATTCCAAATCTGCAAATTATGTTCTCCCACAAGAAATCCACCACTTCACGTTCGCCGGTCTTCTGATAAGGACCTGCTTCAACCCACTTAAAAAAATAGTCAGTTAAAATCAAAAGAAATCTTACCTTACTAGGGGTCAGCGGCAGTGGTCCGACGATATCCATTCCCTACTTCATGAATGACCATGGAGCCAAAATTGAGTGCAATGGTTCTACTGTTGATGTACCAGTGGTGCGTAGCATTGACACTTATCACATTTTTGTACGAAAGCTTTGGCGTCTTGTTCCATTGGGTGCCAGTAGTATCCTACCCTTTCCGACTTTAGTACTAGGGAATTTGCGCCCCAATGATTTCCACATATCCTTTCGTGGACTTCTCACATAACATAATTAGCTTCGGAGGTTCCCAAGCATTAGGCTAGTGGGCCTTGGAAAGATTTCCTTTACAATTGGCCTTCTTTGGAGCTATATCGTGCTACTTTAGCGCGCAGCGCCATGGATGCCTTGGGGTCTTCAGGAAATTTCCGTTGCTCGAGATAATCAATGATCTCATTCTTCCAGTCCTAGACCAAATTAGTCATGGTTACCTCATAATATCTATTTGCGTCTAGAAATGAGTGCATAAGCTGTACTACCGTACCGGAATCTGATCCCTTCATTTCTGTTGATGAGCCAAGTTAGCTAATGCATCTTCTTCCGAGTTTTCTTCCCTCAGGATATGCGTCATTGACCACTCCCGGAATTGAGCAAGCAGAGCCTGAACCTTTACTATGTATTGTTGCATGCGCTCCTCTTTGCTTAGAAGATCTCGTATACCTGATTTGCCACCAGCTGAGAGTCATATTTGATTTTTATGACCTCAAAATCTAGTCCCCGAGCCAATTCGAGTCGTGTAATCAAAGCTTCATACTCCGCTTCGTCATTAGTCAAAGGGACCGTTCAACCCTAAGGTGTGGTTAATATTATACCAAGCCCGGACCCTTATATGTTGGAAGTTACGCCCATAAATAGGGTCCAAACTCCTGATGTCGATTCTGACACCATCACTGCTTCTTTGTTTTCCAGAGGCAGCAATCCCGTACTGAAATTGGCCACAAAGTCAGCTAAAACTTGTGACTTAGTCGCAGTCCTAGGTTTATATTCTATGTCAAATTCACTCATTTCGACGGCCCATTTGGCCAGCCTACCTGAGAGTTCGGGTTTATGAAGGATATTTCGCAAGGGAAATGTGGTCAACACAGCTATCGGGTGACATTGGAAGTAAGGACTTAGTTTCCGAGTGGCGACTAGGAGAGCTAAGGCCAGCTCCTCCAAATACGGATAGCGAGTTTCTGCTCCTGTTAAAATTCTACTAATGTAATAATGGGAGATTGCGTACCTTGGTCCTCCCGGACTAAAATGGCGCTTACCGCTACCTCCAAGAATGATAGGTAGATTAATAACTTTTTGCCTTCCTCCAGCTTTGATAGTAACGGAGGACTTGACAAGTACCTTTTCAAATCCCTCAAAGCCTGCTGGCATTTCGGGGTCCATTCGAAGTTGTTCTTCTATTTGAGTAGCGTGAAGAATTAGTGGCATTTCTCTGATAAACGGGAAATGAACCTGCTCAAACCGGCCAATCTCCCTGTGAGCCTTTGAATCTCTTTTACGCCTGACAGCTGGTCTGGCATGTCTTCAATGGCTTTGATTTTATCGGGGTTAACCTCAATCCCCCTTTCTGACACCCGAAATACTAGGAACTTGCCGGAGCTGACCCCGAACGCACACTTCTCAAGGTTAAGCTTCATGTTATATTTCCTTAGGATGTCAAAAGTTTCTTGCAAGTGTTTAAGATGATCACCTGCGTTCAATGACTTAACAAGCAAATCATCTATATAAACTTCCATGGTTTTCCTTATCTATTTTTCAAACATTTTGTTTACGAGCCGCTGGTAAGTGGCTGCAGCATTCTTTAGCCCGAGAGCATCACATTAAGCAATATGTGCCGAAATTGTTATGAATGAAGTTTTTTCCTTATCCTCCAAGTTCATCTTAATTTGGTTGTACCCGGAGTAAGCATCAAGGAAACTCATTAACTCGTGCCTAGCCTTTGCATCAATCATTTGATCGATGTTTGGCGGTGGGAACGAGACCATTAAGCACGTCGTATTTAAGTCCTTATAGTCTATGCACATGCAAAAGTTATTTTTCTTCTTAGGAACTACTACTATGTTAGCTAGCCAGTCCATATACTTTACCTCTCGGATCGAACCGATATCAAATAAGCAAGTTACCTCTTCTTTGACGAATTTATTTCTAGCCTCGGCAATAGGACGTTTCTTTTGTCTTACCGGAGGGATGCTGGGATCTAATCTTAGCTTTTGTACAGCCACTTCAGTCGGGATACCTGTCATATCTGCATGCGACCATGCAAAAAAATTGGCATTAAATTTAAGAAATTCAATAAACCCAGACCTGAGCTCGAGGTGAAGTCCTGTCCTTAAGTGGAATTTCCTTTCCAAGAACTTTTCGAACAATGCAACTTGATCAAGCTCTTCCACTGCAGACTTCTTTGCGTTCGTCTCTGCTGGTACCTAAAAATATCTTTGCACCTGATAAGATTTCGACACCTCTTCCCCTTGGTTGATTTCACTTGATTTGGGAGCAGGCACTGGTTCCTATAATTGCTATGCCACATGCTCCTTCCCTTTATTGGTGGAGACCGAAATCGCATTCATATCTCTCGCTGCTGGTTGGTCGCCTTTTATCTGTTTAATCCCCTCGGGAGTTTGGAATTTCGACAACTGATGATACCTTGATGGTACAGTTTTCATCTTGTGCGACCACGATCTTCCCAGGATAATGTTGTAGTCCATATCACCATCCAGAACCTCGAAAAGGGTAGTCTTCAACACCCCTTGGAATTTGTGGGCAGCAGGATCTCTCCTCCGGTTGTCACGCTTGCAAGGTTGAACTCGGCGAGGAGCTTTGTGGCCGGAATGATGCTTCCGGTAAGTTTGGCTTGTTCCAATACCCTCCATTGTATAATATTGGACGAACTCCCTGGATCCACCAGAACACGTTTGATTTTAAAATCGAATACATTTAAAGAAATTACCAATGGATCATTTTGCCGTAACAATAATCCGTCTGCATCTTCCTCTATGAAGGTGATGTCGTCTTTAGTGACTTCTCGAAGCCTCTTGTTGTGGGTAACTGATATATTCATCTTTTTTGCCACTGAGAAGGTAACCTCGTTAATCTCGTTCCCTACGAAAATCATGTTGATCCTCTGGAGCGGGGGATCTTCTCATGCTTTTTGTGGTTCCATGTTATCACGATTGCGACCGTAAATATTTTTGGGCAGGTCACTTAAGAATTCCCTGAGATGGCCATTTTTCAATAGTGTCGCCACCTCTTCACGCAGATGTCGACAGTCCCCAATCCGTTGGTCATTCGTCCGTGGTATTCGCACTACAAATTAGGATCCCTCTGGCTGGGATCGGACCTCATCGGCTTCAGGAACCATGCTTCTTTAATGTTCCTCATAGCCGATACCAACTCTACTACACTTACGTTGAAGTTGAATTTTGATAGTCTAGGGTAGGAAGGATCTCAAGAACCTAACGTTTCCTTGTCCTATAATGATCTATTGTTCCGGTTGCAATCACTTCTTCTATCGGTAATGAACATGTCTGCTGACCGGAAACCTCTGTCGCGTCCTTCGGTCCGTTCATAGGGGAAAAACCATCCCCACGAAGATCATCTATCTGTGTCAAAATCGTCTTTTAATTTATCTTTATTCTTCTCACAACCTTTAACTGACACTGGGAAGCCGAGCTGATCATCCTTAATCGTTATCTTTGACTCGTGCCGGTTGTGAACATCTGCCCAAGTCGTCGCTTGGAACTCGAGCAAGCTTTCCTTCAATATCTGGAAAGTATCGGAACTTCTCAGATTCAAACCCTTGGTGAATACTTCAACTGCCCATTCATCCAGAACAGCCGGGAGAAACATTTTTTCCTTCTGGAACCGATTACGAATTCCAGCAGCAACTCGGACTCTCCTTGTGCAAATATGTTGGCCTTCGGGGCCTGTACATTCTGGCCCCGGCATGGACCTTAATGAAAGAATCTGCGAGCATCTCAAAGGGATCTATGGAATGCGCAGGCAACAGTGAATACCACGTCAAGGCTCCCCTCATGAGAGTCTCTCTGAATTTTTTCAGCAAAACTAATTCGATCCCGTTGGGATCTAAATCGTTCTCCTTCACCGTTGTTGTATAAGTGGTAATATGTTCCTGATGGTCTGAATTCCCATCATATTTCGGCACATCGGGAATTTTAAACCGCTTCAGAATCAATTCTGGTACCACACTCGGTTTGTACGGCAATTGAGTGTACTTCTTTGAGTCCAGTCTTTTCAACACCGATGGTGCATCCGGGATTTGGTCCATGTGGGTGTTCACTTCCTTCATAAACTGTATGAGTTTGCTTTTGAAGGGATCTCTCTCGTTGTTATGACCGGATCTACACCCCCAGGCCCCATCGAAGCCGATCTCGCTCCTCAGGTGCTGTTGTCGTCCCTCTGCGTTGTTTGATTTGCGGGAGCACCGAGAGGAACTGGACCTCGTCCGTTCGCATTATTGGAAGCACCCGATAACGCTTGCTTTAGTTCTATCATAACCTTATCATGCCGTGTGAGATAGCCTATAACAACCTCTTGTTGCTCTTATAGGACCCTTACCGTTTCAACGACATGCTCCTCTTTTGAATCATCAGGAGTCGTCTTCCGAACGTGCTGCGGGTACCGCCTGTCATGGACCAGTGTGGCATCGTTTCCCTCACTACGTGTATCACTGATTGAATCCTCGTGTTGAGGCTAGTTTCCTTGGGCCTCAAGATTGTGTGTGTTGTTAACACCATTATCTGTCATTTTCTGTGATTTTTTGCTAAAAACAAATAATTGAAATACGTTAGTAAAAGAGGCAAGGACCAACTTAATTATACGACTGTCTAGCCCCAAGGCGGGCGCCAAACTGTTTACCCGTAAAATGGTACAGTTGAATTTATAAAAGGTTTATATACAAGTGAATTAATTTGATCCTAAAATAACAGATGAATTATATAAATATGCAATACTTAGCCTTGAGATGAAGATGAAATAGCAGAAATAATAGTTCGGGGAGCAGGGCTTCCGAGCACAATAGGAATGAAATTAAAAAGCAAGAAAATAAGATTATATTAAGCTTTGAATAGAGTGTAACATATGTTTGCCAGAAAATATTTGTCCTTTATAATGATAATAGAGCTCACTATTTATAGCTGCACCTAGGGAACAAGGTCCTAGGATCAAGCCTTTCTTTAATGTCAATTATGAGGGCCATTGAAGAATGTGTAACGACGGGCATGAATGCCATATTCTTTGTAACGAGCAATGTACTTAATGCAGTAGAATATTTTTCATTAAATGCTACTGGGTAGCAAGCATTTATTTCATCTTTATAAGTATCATTCTCTCCGGTAGCAGACAGAATAGTTGCCTTCGGTTTCTGCTATCTTTTATTTTTTGCTGCACGTATCACTTCCTTAGACGATCATTTAGCATAATATATTTTACCCTGTACAAGTGTACCAACAATGATCAGCAGTCAAATTTTTCTGTTTCTAGAGAGAGTCCTGAATGCTGAGTATAGAGCGGCGTGAGAAATGCTTGGATTTGATATTGTAACTTAGCGCTATTTATGAGTTTGGAGTATTTGCACAACAAAAGGGGAATATCAAGTTTTTGGAGTATTTGCATGAGGACAAATGCATGAGAATTTACTACTCTTTATTTTATTTTTTTTGCCTGAAAAGGGAAATAAACTGAGCATGAATAAGAAAAAACACTTGTTAAATAGGAAAAAAAAATTCGTACGTATAACGTAAATTATCGCAGTTAATGATATAGCAGTACAATGGCGTGCGCAGGACTTTTTATAAATAATATCTATATTTAAATAAGTGGATAAATAAATAAATTACTATAGTGATAAGTAATGTCATTTTTAAATTTACTATATTTCTTTTTACTTATTATCTATATAAATACATCTAATATAATTTTTTGATGAAGGAATATCCTACGACCCCACTCGGAGAAACGTATCCCCTACACCAGCCTATTAATGAGAGTTTAGACGAAAGCCATTCAATTGCTGAACAGGTGCAATTCTGGCGCGTATACGATATTTAGTGCCACTGAAGCGAAAAAACTCCTTTACGAAGATAATGACCATTCCTCACAGCCTAATCAAATTTACGGGCCTTTCCTAATAGCGCTGACAGTGGGGCGCTTTTGCATCTGTCATACGGTTTTTGGTCACAGTTGAATCTATACTTACTTTGTAAAAAAGTTTGTAAGCGTATTTATTTTAAGATCAACTTCAGACTTATGGAGTCTAAAGTTAAAAAAATTAGTATGAAGTGAAAATATTACACTTCAAATACATTAAAGGTCAAATAAATTTGAAGTATTTCATGCACTTAAGGCTAATAAGCCTGAAGTACAACTTAAGGATAAAAAGTGTGAAGTAAAAAATTGCACTTCATATGCACTGAAAACCAAAAAGTCTGAAGTGTAACAAACGTTTTCATTCACTTAAGGCCAACAAGTCTGAAGTGAAAAATTGCATTTTAGATGCACTTAAGGCCAAATAGGTTTGAAGTGTAAGCAATAGTTCATGCACTTAGGCCAGAAAGTATGAAGTGAAAAATTGCACTTCAGATGCACCTAAGGCCAAAAGGTTTGAAGTGCAACAAACGCTTTGCTACACTTAAGGCCAATAAGCGCGAAGTGAAAAATTACACTTCATATGCACTTAAGGCCAAAAGGTCTGAAGTGCAACAAACGTTTTGCTACACTTAAGGCCAATAAGTTTGAAGTGAAAAATTGCACTTCAGATGCACTTAAAGCCAAAAGGTCTGAAGTGCAACCAACGTTTTTATGCACTTAGGGCCAAATAGGCCCGAAGTGCAAATTGCCTAGAAACATAAATTTGTTCTTCGAATTATAGCAATCCAATATACGATTTAATACCTAAATCTACTCCAAATGAGCTCAAATTTGAAACATAACCTCCAAATATTATCGGGAACAAACCTCAATCATCAATTTGTCAAAATAATAATAAATCTAATGAACGAATTTTGCAATTACGAAAAAGAAGAAAAAAAAACCCTAAGCAATAGTAAAAAATAAAGCGTCATAACAGCTCACAACTGTAAAACATCATAAATAATCTTAAAATATGTTTCACAAACACCATATAAAATCTCTGTTATCCGAAGAAGAAGAAGACAAAGAAGGAGGAGAAGAAAGAGACCCGAAGTTATTTAAAAAGTGGGTATAGATTAAATGGGAGCGATAAAAAAACGCGCCCGTGCAATGTTTTGCTAACAGTGTCATCAACCTATATATGTACTGCTAAAAACGGGAGCCCGTGCAACTACATATTTCATGTCTAGATAAGGTTACAACAACCTTCACATTAGAACCTATGTATAATCATTAAAATCAGTAGTATTAACTACATAATACAGAATAAGGTGTGATCGCTTATGTCCAGAACTTGCTCATATTTTTGCAGCAATTAAATGTCGAAAAAGATCAGCTATGTGACTCAAACCATAATATTGGTTTCAATAAAATGTTAGCATCGATCAAAATGAGCACCAAAGAATATTCAAGGAACCTGATTAACAACCAGCATTATATTACAAATACTATTTCTAAGAAAATACAGCAGAGTGATGAATCTGAAAAATGTAAGGTACACATTTGCATGCATACTATTGAGTCTCCTATAAAATTGTAATTCAAAGAAGCTACAAACAAAAAAAGGGTGGTAAAGCTTGCCCATAAGACCTCTCATCAAACCTTATCCAGCAACTAAATCACATATAAATAGAAATTAAAAATATTTCAAATAACTCCTTATTTAATATTATTGCCTAGTAAGGGGTAAATGGATGGAAGTTTTTAACTTTTTACTTTCTCCATTTACGCAACTCGCTCTCAGTACACTTTGACCTTGTGTAAAGCAATCATTTTATTCTCCACGGCTTGGCTATTATCCACTAGAGAGCCGAAAAAGGAGCCGCCCTCTATCTTTCACGAGACTTGCGGATTCAAATAATACAAAACCGCATTGACCTCTCTCTCTCGCTCTCTTGGCTCAATATTACTGTTATATAATGCACATACACATCAACTTCCTAATCAATCCATGCACATTCTGTATCCAATTCTTTATGGTTTTACGCACTAAAATAGTCACTGTCTACAGACTCTGCAAGGAACTTCCAAACAAACAAAAAGTTGTTATAGAAATTCGAAAACAAGAAGAAGCCCACTAAAAGTAGAAATCTTTCACGGACCCCATTATACTTTCTCATCTTGCAGAATTTTATTGGAGAAGAGAAAGTGTTCGAGTGGGCAGATTCTTGTACTTGTATGGTAATAAAACAAGTCACAATAATGATTTTCGTTGCATTTATCCATCACGGGTTACTACGAAACAACATTTGTTTTTAATCACTACCACCCTAAGGCAAGTTTCCTCTCTATAAAATACCACCCTCCTCTGACACCAAAATTTGCCTCTCATTTCATATATTCCTTCTAGTGTGTGTTTGCTCTTAGTTTTTTTATAGAGAGGTCATGAAGAACCGAGGAATGGCCTTTTCATGGAATGGCAAAAGTAGCCACTTCTCTGTTTTCCTCCGTTTCTTGTACATTATTGGCTTCATGCTTAGTCATTCTCTGTTAGAATTCAAGACCGTTTTGGCTCAGAATCGCCCGTTTTCGCTTGTGATATCACGAGCGATCCTGGGTTGGCGAATTTGACATTCTGCGACGCGTCTTTGACCGTGGAAACAAGGGTGAGTGATCTGGTGCAGAGATTGACATTGTCTGAAAAGATTGGATTCTTGGTGAGTGGAGCAGGTGGTGTGAGTAGGCTCGGGATTCCGCGCTACGAGTGGTGGTCTGAGGCATTACATGGAGTTTCATATACTGGTCCAGGGGTACATTTTTCTGGTTTGGTTCCTGGTGCTACTAGTTTCCCTCAAGTCATTCTAACTGCTGCTTCTTTCAATGTCACCTTGTTTGAAACTATTGGAAAGGTAATCTTAGATTCATTTGATTCCATTTCTTCAGGTTAAATAAGACATAATTTCGACTATGATATGAGTGGACAAGTGACCTACTATAATTTCTTTGCATTGTCCGTATAGGTAACTTAAATCTTTCGTTTCTTGATGTAACTGAGCTCCATCCTCCTCCTATGTTTCTCTGTCTAGTATTTTTGTCCAAAGACGTTAGGAGAATTCTTTTAATCTGTATTTTCTTAAGGAGTTCAAATTCCTTAGATCATTAGAATTCCGTTTGGATATTTTTGGAAAAGGGATGAAATTTCTTTTATGAATGTTGATAGAAAGTGAAGTTTAATTCTTGACGCACCATTATTTTCAAAACCACCCCCCTTTTTTCCCTATTAAAGAGACCTTTGTCCAGTTTTATGGCTAATGCATGCGTAGGTTTCGTCTTACCGACGCTAAGTTGATTGCCACAAAAAACATTAGACAACGAGTTAATCGATAAGAAGGGCCAAAAGCTATGTATTATTATTTAACTTTGAAACTAAGGTAGCCACTTTTGGCTAAAGGAATCTTAATCATCAGAGCTAGTTTCTTTATTAATTAAATAGAAACAATGAAATGGCAACTTCTATTGATAATGTAAAGAAGTTTACATTATCTAAGTATCTTAACATGTTGCAGTAGCTAATATGTCTTATATTCTAGATTACTAGTCTACTTTTATCTACCTGTTTTATTTTTTAGGTAATCTGATAGTATAAATATTCTTATATACTGGTATTATATAAAAGTTAAACTTTATGCAAATGTATATATCAGAATGATTTCAGCTTGTAATGTGGTTTGCTTAGTCATGTTAAATTGCATTAGCTTCTGAATTTTGGTTAAGATGGTTACATCTTTCAGAATGACCATCAGTGTCAAATGCATGAAACAAACAGTTCGGTTATTTATTAAACAGGTCTGCCTGAATAGCCCATTCACCAAATGGTAATGACAGGGATATCAGTAGAAAAGCTACTACATTTACTTTTTCAAAATTTGTACAGCAGAATCTTCCTTTTCTCTATGTGAAATCAAATTCTTGATAGGAAATATGAGGTTTTAGTTTAATTTTCATGTACTTATTACTTAAAATCTTATAGAAAGCAATTGTGAATCACATATCAAACAAATTATTTCTTGAGTGGAGACGGACCTTGAGTTAGGAGTGAATTCAATTGAACCCATCATTTTCTGCGTAGACCATAGATGTATATGTGTGAGTAACTCTTAGACATAGCATAAATATTTAGTCTAGAACCCATAACTTTTACAAATTCAGAATTTTGAACCTCTTAAGTTTAAATACTGGATCTGCCTCTGGTTGCAGGTGGTATCTACCGAAGCTAGGGCAATGTATAATGTTGGTTTAGCAGGATTGACATATTGGTCTCCCAATATTAATATTTTCCGTGACCCGAGATGGGGAAGAGGCCAAGAAACACCAGGAGAAGATCCAACACTCACCAGCAAGTATGGTGCAGCCTATGTTAGAGGCTTGCAACAAACAGATGATGGTAGCCAAGATAAGCTCAAGGTTGCTGCTTGTTGTAAGCATTACACAGCTTATGATGTTGATAATTGGAAAGGAATCCAAAGATACAATTTCAATGCTGTGGTTAGTTCTCTCCTTGTGCTATTTCACTTAAAACATCTATCATTTAGCCCTATCTTCTGGTCAAGTTTAGTAGTATGAGTGCTACAACAGGTTAAATTATGCTAATAATGTAAACATTCTTCTACACTGTAGTGTAAATAAGAGAAATGCTTTTAGTATTTAATAAGATGGTTGCTTTGATTCCTTTCTGAGTAGGTAACACAACAAGATATGGATGATACGTTTCAACCACCATTCAAGAGTTGTGTTCTTGAAGGAAATGTCGCGAGTGTGATGTGTTCATATAACCAAGTTAACGGCAAGCCAACATGTGGTGATCCAGACCTTCTTGCTGGGATTATCAGAGGAGAATGGAATTTAAATGGGTATAATATTATGCTTTCTTCATTTTTTTTCTTTTCAAAAGAGTTAGAAGCATCTATAGTACTTATACAAGTATTCTTAAAACAGATATATAGTTACGGATTGTGATTCATTGAATGAGATATTTAATTCTCAACACTACACCAAAACACCAGAGGAGACTGCAGCTTTGGGTCTAAATTCAGGTGAACTATTTTCTAACTCTTTATGTATAGTGAATAATGCATTTCAGTTGTGTATATATATATATATATATTCCCTCAGTCACAATTCTGTGTCCAGTATAACATCATGACATAAAATGGGACGGAGGGAGTATTATCATACCATTGACCTCTACTAAGTTCGATCTTTGTATTACTAAGTCAAGAATCGGGTATGCATCTTGAATGTGACAGGGGTGGACCTGAATTGTGGATCTTGGCTGAGTAAATATACGCAAGGTGCTGTTAACCAAAAACTTGTGAATGAATTGGTTATTGACAGAGCCATCTCAAACAATTTTGCAACACTAATGAGACTTGGATTCTTTGATGGTAATCCAAGAAACCACATTTATGGAAGCCTTGGCCCCAAAGATGTCTGCACACTGGAAAACCAAGAGCTTGCCCGTGAAGCTGCAAGGCAAGGGATTGTCTTGCTGAAAAACGCTGCAGGATCGCTACCTTTAACTCCCACCGCCATAAAATCCTTAGCAGTCATTGGTCCTAATGCCAATGTAACCAAAACCATGATTGGCAATTATGAAGGTACATTGACATATTAGACTTGCTATGAAGAGTTACATGTTATTATAGGTCAATTTAACTTGATGGTATAAATATTCTTTACACTGTCAGTGCACAGAACTTAAACTCTTCATAAATCTTGTTTATTTTCAATCATTTCCGACTTTTGCAGGCACTCCATGCAAGTACACAACTCCCTTGCAAGGCCTAACAGCCTCAGTTGCCACAATTTACAAGCCTGGATGTTCTGATGTGTCTTGCAACACCGCCCAACTTGATGATGCTAAGAAAATAGCATCCACAGCTGATGCTGTGGTCATGGTAATGGGATCTGATCAATCCATCGAAAGAGAAAGCCTGGACAGAGTTAATATAACGCTTCCTGGACAACAATCAGTTCTAATAGAAGAGGTTGCTAAAGTTGCCAAGGGTCCTGTAATTCTTGTTATCATTTCTGGAGGTGGCATGGACGTACAATTTGCAGTCGATAATCCTAAGATAACTAGCATTCTTTGGATTGGTTTCCCTGGAGAAGCCGGTGGTGCTGCCTTAGCAGATGTCATATTTGGATATTACAATCCAAGTCTGTCTCTCATTTCCATTTTCAAGAAAGTTACATCAAATTAAGATCTTGATTTCTCTATATTCGATTCATTAATTCCAATGACTAAATAGCTTAAATTATTGAATCTTTTAGGTGGAAGGCTACCAATGACATGGTATCCACAATCATATGCAGACGCGGTTCCAATGACTATTATGAACATGAGGCCAGATCCTGCCACAAACTACCCTGGCAGGACTTATAGGTTCTATACCGGTCCAACTGTTTTTACATTTGGTCATGGATTAAGCTACTCTCAGTTCAAACACCGCCTAGATCAAGCGCCAACATTTGTATCCATCCCTCTCGAGGAAAAACATACTTGTCGTTCAACAAAGTGCAAGTCTATTGATACTGTTGAGCAAAGTTGCAGCAATTTGGGATTTAATGTTCATCTTAGAGTTAAAAATATGGGAAAGATTAGTGGAAGCCATACAATTTTCTTATTCAATTCACCTCCCTCAGTTCATAATGCACCTCAGAAGCATTTGTTGGGGTTTGAGAAAGTTCATTTGACACCACAAGAAGAAGGGGTTGTTAAGTTCAATGTAGATGTTTGCAAGCATTTGAGTGGACATGACGAGCTTGGAAACAAGAAAGTTGCATTAGGACAACACGTTCTTCATATAGGAGATTTGAAACATTCCGTCACTGTGAGGATTTGAAGAACTCAAGATAACTTCATTTTCTTTTTTCTCAAAAAGAGAAATATGACAAGATGAAAAAATCCGAACATTGAATGAATTGAGACAACTGTAACAAGTTTCTATTTTTTTGCCGATTTATCCATCTTAACTAGAAGAATCAAAATCTTGAAGTGAAATGAAGCTATCTACAAATTCTTGTATATTTCTTCCAGATATCATCTATATTATTGTTACCTCATAAAGAGACTACTACTCAAATACATTGATCGTTTTAGCATTTAAACAAACTCTAGGAGGCAAAATATATCTACACAGTATATCTGCCCCCAAAATAATTGTCGCGACCCAAAACCCACCTAGTCGTGATGGCACCTAACTCAACCTGCTAGGTAAGTCAAATAACAGTCAACACAACTCCTATGATATTAATAAGTGAAATAACTGAATTTCTACACAATAACCCAAGAATTGGTAGTACAAGTAATGAGCCACTAAAATATAGATCTACAAAGCTAGTATAAAATAAATACAATATCTGTTTGGAATGTACATAAACGGATTACAATCTAAAACTATCAAGGACAAATGATAGCTATATTCGGAAAAGCAAGTATATTTTCAGTGCCAGCTCCCATCATCCATAACATCTCAGCTCCAAGATCTGCACACAAGG
Source organism: Nicotiana obtusifolia (assembly GCA_002018475.1). NCBI lineage: Eukaryota > Viridiplantae > Streptophyta > Magnoliopsida > Solanales > Solanaceae > Nicotiana > Nicotiana obtusifolia. The sequence goes on along the minus strand of MCJB01026507.1, from coordinate 54,226 downwards.
TGCAGAAGTGCAGTATGAGTACAACCGATCCCAAGTACTTAGCAAATATCATAACTAACCTCGACGAGATAATAGAAGCAAAAATTATAATTGATACTCAATATTCACCTGCACAGTTCATAAATTCCAACAAGTACATAACAGTAATGTGATCAAATCATGAAATCACAGATAAAACTACCTTAGTGCACACAATTTTCTTAACGTGCGTTGCCCAGACAACAATCAAGCATATAAGGGAAAATATGCAAATAAATCAGGTAAGCAGCCAAGGAAATTGCAAGTAAAGATAAAATCCAATAACCAAATTTCAATCCGTTGCGGCGCGCAACCCGATCCAAATAGAAATCACAACATGGCTCTAAGGCCCACATTAGAATCTCAGTAACCGAACCAAACCACTGATCAACATTCCCAAGGCCCACATCAATCAGAAACACGCCGGTTTCTCACAATCCGCGTGTACACCATCAAGAAGAAGTAACCCTGCTCCATATCCACACGCTGCACTGACAACTCACGTACTAATATTATCAACTGCACGGACAACTCATGTGCTGCACGGATAACTCACGTGTTAAGCATATCAACCGCACAAACAATTCACGTGCTGCACGGACAACTCACGCGCCAATATCATAATCTGTCCGGCGTGGTAATAGGCATCAATATCACAATCCGCCCGCCATAGTCACAAGCATCACTATCATAATTCGCCTATCATGATCACATGCATCAATATCATAATCCGCCCAGCGTGGTCACAAGCAAAAATAGCACAACCGACCGGCGTGGTCACATGCTATCAGTCCAATCCATATCACACAGAAAACAAATATACAAGTATACATGTACACGATCAAAGAATATCAAATTTCATACTCCTAGACTGGTATAAGTGATATGCTAAGGTGTATGCATATGCAAAGTTGCAATCTTAGCTCAAATCAGGAAAATACATCACAATAGTAGCAGTTATCAGGTTCAATCAGGAGATTAATCTCTATGTAACATCAAACATGACTCAAAGAGCTCATAACATGGGTACAAATATAAGAATCATCATAGCATGAAGCTTAGCAATCAATCCAGGGTATATCATAGCCTAAATACTACCCCAAGCATGGAAAACAACCCGGTGCACACTGATAGACTCAACCCTCACATGTGCGCCACCCATATCACGTAGCTATCACAAATAACTCAGACAACTAGCGCCTCAACCAAATTTAAATAAGATACTTACCTCAAACAAGCTAAAACGATACTCTAGAAACGTCAGCCCGCGTGAATCAACCTCCCAACGGCTTGAAACGAGCCAAAAACAGCTCAAACATATCAAAGGAAACAAACCCAAATGATAAAGGTCGAATATTTAATCAAAATCAACCAAAACAATCAATCTAGACGTGCGTCCCAGAACCCGACAAAACTCACAAATTCCGATAATCCATTCGAATTCGAGTCCAACCATACTAATTTCACTCAAATTCGACTCCGAGTCGATGTTCAAAACCTAATTATTCTCTTTAGAAAAGTTTAGACAAAACCCCAAATTTCTCTTTTAGATTCATCAATTAAACATCAAAATCAAAAATGGAATCATGCAAAATAATTAAATCCGAGTCAAAAGATACTTACCCCAATCCAAATCGTGAAAGTTGCCTTAAAAATTGTCCAAATCCGAGCTCTAGATCTCAAAATGTGATAAAATAACTCAACCCTCGAAATATAAAGTCTGCCCAGGCATCTACGCATCTGCGGACCAAACAGTTGCATGTGCGACATCGCTTCTGCGAAAAACAACTCGCATCTGCAAAAAATAACTCACATCTACAAGTTCCACTGATGCCCCGACCTACTTCGTTTGTGCACTCATAGATGCGGAAAGACTTTCGCACGCACGCACCCAGCCTCCGCTAATAACACATATGCGGACACCCTAGCGCATCTGCGCTTCCGCTTCTGCGGTCAATCTCCGCATTTGCGGACTTTGCTCCCAGGCCACCACATCCGCTTATAAGCCCTTTGGTCTGCCTCTGAGGACACCGCATCTACGTCCAACATTCCGCAGGTGCGACCAGACACCTGTCAAAACCATCACTTACCAGCATGATCCTAAATGATCAGAAACCCGTCTGAAACTCACCTGAGCCCCTCAGGACCCCGTCCGAACATACTAACATGTCTCAAAACATTACGTGGACCTACTCGAGGCCTCAAATCAAACATTATAACATCAAAATCACGAATCGCACATATATTCAAGCTTAATGAACTATTTCAAATTTTCAAATTCCAAACTTATGCCGAACACGTCTAAACAACTCGGAATCACCTCAAAATTTGCACACAAATTCTAATTGACATAATGAACCGATTTCAACTCCTAGAACAACAATCCAAACCTCATAACATCAAAGTCAACCCCCGGTCAAACTTATGAACTTTCCAAATCTTCAAATTGCCAACTTATGCCAAATAGTGTTGAAACCTTCTAGAGACATCCAAATGCAAATCTAGGCATACGCCCAAGTTCAAAATCACTATGTGGACCTATCAAAACCATAAAAACTCTGATCCGAGGTCAAATACGCCAAAGTCAAACTTGATCAACTCTTCGACTTCCACTACTAGAAAACAGGTGAAAAGCGACCGAAAAAAGCGACCAAAGTTGGTCATAATTTGCCTAAAAGCGACCAAAATGGCCTGGTCAGTATTTAGGTGGTCACAAAAAAATAGCGACCAAAGTTGGTCGCTAATTTGCGACCAACATTGGTCTCTACAACAAAAGGACCAAACATTCCGGAAAAACATATAGAGACCAACTTTGGTCGCAAATTAGCGACCAAAGTTGGTCCCTATTTTTTTTTTAAATTAATATATTATGGGAAATAGCGACCAATATTGGTCGCTAAATTAATTATTATTATTTTTAAATTCTTAATAGGCGACCAATGTTGGTCGCTAATGAAAAAAAAAAATCTGGTCGCTATACTCCCAGATTTTAAAAATCTGGGTAGTATAGCGACCAAAGTTGGTCGCAAATGTTAAAATTTAATTTTTTTTTTTTTATATATTTGCGACCAAATAGCGACCAAAGTTGGTCGCTAATTTGCAGTTTATTTTTTTTTCCAGCAAAATAGCGACCAACTTGAGACCAAAGTTGGTCGATTTTTTTGGTTTATTTTTTCCAGAAATTGCCTGTTTTGGCAGCTACACCACCTGCCAGCTTACCAAATTCCTAAAATAGGCAGTTTATGCCATGAAAACAAGAACAACGACAACAACAACAACAACAAACAACAACAACGCCAACAACAACAATAATAAACAACAACGAGAATAACAACAACAATAAACAACATCATTAAACAACAACATTAAACAATAACAAGGTATAAAGTTCAAATGAACTTATACATTATATAAGCTGTTATTACAATTCAACGTTTACTAATGTCTATTGTTCTACATCAGGAGTATCATTGTCGGATGAAGTGTCATCACGAAGATGTTGTGGATAAGGGTGTTGTTGTGTAGGACCGGAGGGATGATAACGGGGATGACGGGAGAAAGTAGCAGGGGGAGGGTGACCATCTGGCGATGATTCACGTGATCGGGGAATCTGAAAAGCGCCAGAAGCCAAGAGAGATTTGAGCTACTCTTGTATGGCAACATACTGAGCATCTCTAAACTTTTCTCTTTCTTCTCTAACCTTCTCTCTTTCCTTGGCAGCTTCTAGCTCGGCTGTGAGCTTTGCCAAATTCTCCCGCATAGAGGAGATGCACTCCTCATCAAGTTGCTCCGCTTGCGAGGAAGTGCCTATTCCTTGCATTCCACACCTATAGCGGTGGAATTTCTTAGCGGGAAGCCCGTATACCTTCCCCCCTTTTGGACCACCAGCAGCCTGCGTCCCTAATCTTTCAGCATCCTCGTCCGACGGTTGGATTGGCTCGCCCGATGAAGATGGTGGCTGGCTGCGTACAAATTCTTCAACCTCAGCTGTGAAGTGACTCTATAAGAAAAATTACATAGAATTAGTATTCAAAAGTTATATAAAACTAAATCAAAGTACTTAATGAAAATTGAAAACTTACATATACAACTGAGGCTCTGTCCTCGACCCACCTTTCTTCATCCGAATCTTTCTTCTTCTTGACAATATGAGTTTGCTTGAATAACTCATCTTGCCTCAATCGGACGGCCCAACTTCTTCTCCTGAAAATTCATAAATTTTAGTTAATAAACATATTAGACGTTGAAAATTAAAATTAAATTAAGCAATTACGTACCAT
>MCJB01026507.1:0-42776 GCA_002018475.1 Nicotiana obtusifolia | reverse complement strand
AACGTATTACATATCAAGTTATATATATATATATATATATATATATATATATATATATATATATATATATATATATACATATATATATTAAGTGTTTTGTATAGTGTATTATATAGTATAGTATATTATATATCAATATATATTCGATATATCAATTATATATATAGATATATAAATATTAAATTTATATTCGATATATATATAGTATTAATATAGTATAGTATATATATACTAAATGTATTGCATATACTATGTGTATTAAATATTGTATTATATAATATAGTGTATTATATATCAATGTATATTCGATATATCAATTATATATATATATATATATATTAAATTTATATTCGATATATATATAGTATAATATAGTGTAGTATATATATATAAATATTAAAGTTATATTCGATATATATATATATATATATATATATATATATATAGTATAATATAGTATAATATATATATACTAAGCGTATTGCACATACTAAGTGTATTGTATAGTGTATTATACAATACACTATACTATATATATATATATATATATATACACACATATAGTATAGGTATTATATATCAAGTTATATATATATATACACAATATATATATATATATATATATATATTATATTATATTGATACGCACGCACGCTCCGTAGTACAATTTAACTGTATATTAATCCCTTGTATTATAAAAGCATTAACGGCTTACATTTATATTATTTAGACATGCAGTAAATACAAAAGTGAGTTTAATTTTGGCAAAATGTTGACACGAATGCGACCAAATATGGTCGCAAATATATATACTTTAACATTAGCGACCAACTTTGATCGCCCAAAGATATTCTGATTAAATTATATTTTCTTATCTCCCCCAAATTTTACCCCTCAATAAGTGACCAATCTTGGTCGCAAATAATTATACTTTATACTTTGCGACCAAGGTTGGTCGCAAAATGGAAATCGGAAATATTTATATTTTTCATATATGCGACCAACGTTGGTCGCAAACATTGCCCAAATGTTACTCGTCATATAGCGATCAAAGTTGGTCGCCAAATTTAAACGTGGGTCCACATTTGCGACCAACTTTGGTCGCAAATTGTTAAGTTTCTTTGACCAGATTGGTCTGACCAGTCCGGTCAACATGTTGACGAATATGGCGACCAACTAGCAACCAACTTTGGTCGCTAATGTCTTTAAGTTTATTTTTTTATTTTTTTTACAAGTTTAGCGACCAATTTTGGTCGCTATTTTTGGCAGACCAACGTTGGTCGCTAATTTTTGGTCGCTTTTTTGCTGTTTTTTAGTAGTGTTGGGCTGAAAGCAATGACGAGTTTAGAAGGATACAGTCATAACCAATATAATGACAACACAGATATAACAGTGAGAATGATAGTAATAACTCAGAGTAACTTCAATATTCAGCTCGTTCATGGTACATAAATTTAGACATGCTTTGAAGTTCACAATTGAAGACCCAAACTGATAAGAACATGTCAAGTATAACTAGCATGAGGAATGGTCCATTACGCTTTTTAAAAAGTCTTTCGTTCATTGAGATAGTGTACACGTGCAACGCATGTAATTTAAGATTTGTATCTTTAATTAAACAAAAAATGGTACATATCATATAGCCGGGTTTTCTTCCGCTACACGCTTTAATCCCTAAACTATATACATATATACCGTGAAAACACTTGTAATAATCGTATTAATTGTAGTGCTACTATGCTCATGCAAAAATTAATGTTCTTTTTAGACTTGAGAACAGGATGAATTCTCAAATAGCTAAAAGTTCTATCTATATTATTATAAAAGCATAAATAATTATGCTAAATATTAAACGATTAAAATATTTTCAGAATATTAATCGAGTTTTATGTCCTTAAATATTTATATAATTTAAAGATAAAAATATAAATAACTCAAGAATAAAATTCTTTTTCGATTTAAACTACACTTCACCGACTTCAAAATTTTGGTATAATTTTTTCGGACCTAATCGTTTTGGATTGCTACCACTATGCATGGTTTAGAGGATAGTAGCGTAATTATATTTGGATAATTTTTAGTACTAGGAGCCATATAATTTGTACTAGAATGTGAATCCCTCGTTCATTCAAATAGGTATCGATTTCATCTTTTTAAACCTATCTGTGTAGAATTCTAAACATAATTTCATATGAAAAAAAATACTTTTGATGCCCTATGACCATCTCTACATAGAGTTTCATTGACACATTTTACTAATTGAGTGTTAATTCAAATCCTATCTTGAATCCCTCTCCAAAAGTGACAACTGTATGTAGTTCTTATTGAATACAAATTGTATTCACCTTTGCTTCTTATAATGTAATGTTGTAATTTCCTAAGTTCAACTCCTTCGGGAGTACAACTCCCGTTATTTTTTCTAAGGTATACTTTATTTTACGTTATGTTTATTCTTGTTTTAAGTAGTGTGTTTCTTGATGAGTAATGGACATTATTCATAATATATTCGATGTTCTTATTCTTTTGTTAAACTGCTTAATTGCTTAAAGTATTTATTGGAAATTTATTTTGGCGGAAATAATCAATATAAATATTTTGGATAACTTTTGTTGGCTTCAAGTATTTATGCTCTATAGATACATGAATGAATTTTCTCGATCCAGCACATGTAATTCACTTGATGGTAATTCCACGGAGGAGGAGTGACTATTTCTGATGTTGACATATAATTTCTTCCGAGTTAACAAGTCTTCAGTATATTAAATGGCAGTATCAAGATGCAACTTTAAGGGTTGCCTTTACTTTGGGTTCCAACATATTATAACTATAAACGATCTTGTTCTTGATTATACTTTTTATTAGATTGTTGTACTTTTGTCTCTTTAGTAGATTACACAGAGACGAAGGGTTGGGGATGTTGATGCAGATACTAGAGAGGACATAATTGGCATAAGACCATAATTGGTCGACTTATTCTTTTTTCGTGTTTAATTTAATTACTAAACTTTTATATATGACAAGATACTAATTTGTTACATGCGTCTAATCCACATATCTCCTAGTATACTCTTACTACAAGATCTTACCCTAGCCCCTATAACTGGATTTTGCACTTTAAGAGACTCCAACATAATTTTACTAGATTATCCAAATATATCCAACACACACACACACAAATATATATGTTCTAATAAATTTAATTTATTTTTTTATATAAAATAATTAACTATATATTTACGTACAACACACGTACATAGAGACTAGTTATATTAAAAGCACGTAGGCCCTTAGCGAAATGTCATTCGCCTTTTTTACACTTTAAAATTAAATTTCACACTAGACAAAAAAATCATTTGATTGTTTCTCTTGTTAGGATATACGATTAACCATGTGATTTGATTATAGTATTATGTTTTATTTTTTGGAACAATTGTTTATTTATTTATTCAATTCAATGAAGTCTTAATTTAAATAGATCATTTGTTCATATGTGTGCCCATTACTTATACAGTAGACGATTTAGTGTATGGAGTTTAGCTCATGCGCGGAAGATTAAATTGTCGGTTCTTATAAGTTATAAAGTTAATGTTCACAATCAAAGATGAAACTGGGCAGAGTATCTTGATGATTGTAGCATAAGAGTAAATTAAAATCTATCTTGATTATGGGAATGGTTCAGTTCCAACTTCTTATGCTAGTACTTTTTTGTGTATTGAACGGACCAAGTAGAGATAAGTGTTTTTGTACTGAATATATAAAACTACCTCTCTAGCTCATTGAATGTACTTATACTCTTAATCTTGATATGATTGTTATGATCAATGTACTTTGTTCATTATTTTGATTTATTAAAAGGTACGACTCAACTGCGAGTTAATGTATTCTTGGTAAATTGAATAATGGCAAAGTGCATTTGTGAAATAATAATTAGTTGATAGAATCCGTATCTTGACCATCGAGATTGATGATACCCCTTTATGGATGCTTGAAAGTTTTCATGTGAAAACCCTGCAAATGTATTTTGTATCCGTCACATGAAATAAGTTAAGCGGAAGTATAAAGGATTAAATTAGTCGATAAATTAAATTGTCAGTAATTTAATTTATTTGATTGGTATTTGTAATCTTAACACGGGAAGTTAAATAAGTTTTTAATGAATGATTTCGAAATTAAACTGAGGAGTGCAATTACAGTTTTCTAGTGGAATAAATTGTAATTTATTGTGGTAGGATTAATTCATTCATATTCTGAATTAATACCACAATAGGAAGCCTCATTATTAAATCTGTGGTCCCTGTTGTGCCTGAATATTCTAGAACAAGGAAATTAAATAGGAAAATAGTATCCTTGGTGGGTTAGGAGACTGCTACACATTTTTGGTGGGTAGTAGACTCCTACACGTTTTTGGCTACACGTTTTTGATAGGAATAAGACTCCAAAACGTTTTTGGTCTTGGTATTACCTAAAAAAAAAACGTGAACAAAAAAGAAAGGAAAAACCCTAAAAGGGTTATTCTTAAGTTGGCCGAAATTACACCAAAAGCAACTACTATTCTTGAACCAAAATACTTGCCACTCAAGTATCACGTTCGTAGAGATTCAGGATACACAGCAGAAGGCCGTAGACCTGGATAACGCGAACATTATTGAAGATTTGTGCAGTAACTTCAAGAGGTTAGTGTTACTATCTCGTAATTGATTATATTTATCTAGTTTACATGTAAGATTATTTGGTCTTGGGTGATTGCTTCCGTTGCGTTTATATGCCTATTTTCTATCATCTCTAATATTAGTAATATGAATAATCATTTAATATTTTTCAAATATTTAGGATTTCGAGATCAATTAGATTTTGTGTATTATATTCTTCCTTATTTAAACTATGTGACATAATAAATTTGTAGAAGAAAAATAGTCGTTTACATAAACTCTGAATCACTTTTACGTCTTAGGGTACCTTTGTTTATCATACACTTATATAATTAATTCTAATAAATTAGGTAATCTAGCTAAAAGTTTTGAGCAATTTCAGTTCTTTTTAGGCTCAGGAGTTGTTTGTTTTGTTATAAGTTATAAAAAATTGAGAATTTGATTTAGGTGTAGGAATATTTTCTCATAGGAAATTAACCGATTAGCTCTTTACAAGAAAAAGATTAATTCTTTATAATTTTGTTAGGTCAAAATTTATTAATTCTTTATAAATATTTCAGGTAAACTTTTCGTCCACTTTCACCTCTTTTAGGTTCAGGAAATTTTTATTTTATTGGTAAAAATCTCAAGCACTTTTACCTTCTTTTGGGTTTAGGATTATGTGTTTATGTACATATTCCTAATATTTTAGGACTTTAAATTTACTTAATTTTACTTTATATATATATATATATATATATATATATATATATATATATATTGTATTAAAAGCACGAAAACTCTTAGCGAAATATTGTTCACCTTTTTTACCCTTTAAACATCAACCTCACATTAGACAAAATAGTTATTTTATTTTTCTAATATTTAGGATTTCGAAATTAGCTAAATCTTGTATTAAATATTTCCTTATTTTAACTATAATATAATAAAAAAAAATATACTCCAATATTAATAGTACACGAAAATCACACATTTTCCATAAACAATTCTTATTGATCGAGTATTTTCCCTTTCTTTTAGGTTTAGGAGTCCGTTTTTTCTTTCTCTTATTTTACATAATTATATATAGTTATACAAAATATCAGAAAGAAATTTAAAGATAAACATTAGCTACAACTACTTGTTAAGAAAATAAGTTCTCAAAAATCGGTGACGCGAATTTCATATTCAAATTAAAAAAGCATTCAAATTATCATAGTTGATCAACTTTTAACCTTTCGTAACCGCACTTATGTTGGATTTGTAATAAAAATTATCTTTAAAGTTTTGTATTCTACCGTTTGATTGTAGGAAAGAAAAGGAAAATTTTACATAAGGTTCATTCATTAAGCATTTATCATTTTAGAAACTTATAATTTTAAAATTTTATTGTACATTAGAACTTATTTTAAATAATATGTAAAAAATTTAAATATTCAATCATAAGGGAACACACACAATGCGTGTAATCTATATCTATGCTATATTAAAAGCATGAAGGTCCTTAGTGAAATGTTGTTTCCCTCTTTTACCCTTTAAAAATAGATTTTATACTAGATAAAATAATTATTTAATTATTTTTCTAATATTTAGGAGTTCAAAATCAACTAAATATTTTTTTTTAAAATCTTATTTAAACTGCATAGAAATTCCTAATATTTGAGACTTCAAATTCAAATTCAATTAAAATTTACTTTACTTCAATTTTTTCCTTAAACCAACATTATATCCTTGCGGACTTTAAATATGCTTTTGGAGTTTAATGCGTATCCTTTGCCTTTGATGTATACAATTCTTAGTATCTTTTTCTTTTACGAATACTTTCAATAATCGATTACCTAGAAGACATCACCAAATGCATGTTAATTTTTTTTCCTTTTATTTTTAAAGAGTTTTGATTTAACTTTAGGTATAAATTTCTAGAAGTCAGAATTATTGTTAATGTTAATTTTAAAAACAAATTAATCTACCTCCATACTATGTAAAATTATAACTATAACTGATATTTAAACTTTAAATAAATTAATATACTTAGAACTTTGAAATAACTATAAATTTAAAAAATTGTCTTAATGAACATGATTTTAAAATTGCAAAATTGTCAATAACAGAGTTTATTCAGAATAAGTTTAAGGTAATATTAGTTTTTATTTGATCTTCGATGAATATGTATAAAAGAAATTTAGACTTAGGCCAATAAAAATCTATCCAATATTTTTACATAAGAAGAGGTTCACTTATCGGATATAATCTTGATGACCTTTAAATGAACAAATAAGAGTTTTATGTACTTAAGTTACAAAAGAAAAACTTCACATGCTAAGAACATACATATAATATTTAAATTAAAAAAATTAATGTTAGACTAAACCCAAGAAAGGAAAAAACGAAAAAAGCAGAACACGTTTTTAAACTTTTAACATCTTTTGTTGTAAAGTAACTTAATCTTATTTTTCTACATAAAATACTTATATTAGTGTCACGATTCAAAATCCACTATAAGTTGTGATGGCGCCTAACGCTACCATTAGGCAAGCCAACAATGAATTTTTAATAAGGAAAGAGACTTATACTTCTAAATCCATGGGGACGTACAATATTTGTAGTTTATAAAAGAAATGAAAGGCGATAATAATGTACGAAATAGTGAGCATCAACTAGTATAACCGCAAAACCTGATGTCACAAGTGCATGAGTATTTTCTAAGGAGTACAATAATAATACAACATCCGTCCAGAATGTCAATAAGATATGATAAAATAAATAATACGATGGAGACTCGGTGGATTGCGATGCGTAGCCTGGAATGTAGCTCACATGAAGTCCCTTCACCAAGTGCGCCTACGCACCAAGTTGATCACCAAATGAACCTGTCAGATCTTGTACATTTAGTGCAGAAGTGCAGCATGAGTACGTAAATCAACACGTACCTAGTAAGTATCTAGCCTAACCCCGGAGAAGTAGTGACGAGGAGTCGACATCGACACTTAATAAGCAGATATGAAGCACATAGCAATAATGGGGTAAATCTGTAAGTTACATAAAATATTTCTTTTAAAGTATGAATTTCTCAATCTTGTATTCTATCTTAACGGTTCAGAAAATGTCAAGTTCCAATATCAAATGAATAAGGAATACCATAAAAAAAAAATGCCGGGCATCAGTGAAAAGATAATCTCGTGAATATTCGGACTACCAGCAATGTAACGCACGATTATGCCGAGGTCGTTCGACCCAATCCAGAATAATGTGTACACTGCCGAGGGTCAAGCGGCACGAACCATAGATGCATCTATTATACTACCGAGGCATTCAGCTCGTTCCACAAGAAAGGAAGGAAGTTATCGAATTACGAGGCACATGCTTACAATACAGTACATGGGTACAATAACAAATATACCTCTTTACATTTGTCAAATATCTTGGCAACAACTTAAGGTGATAAAGCTCGGCCTAATATATTTACATGTTTCTAAATCAATTTCAGTTAAAATTTTCAATTCATTAGACTAGCAAAATGAGTCCAAATAATTTAAATATTATATGATGAAGTCCTAATTTTACCCGGACGTAATCATGTTTTAGTTATGTACGGACTCTCGTCACCTTGTGCGTACGTAACACCCACAACTAGTTACACATAACAATAAGTATCACCTAGGGTAAGTTTTCCCCTTACAAGGTTAGGCAGGAGACTTACTTCGCTCCGAAGTTTCAAACCGGATCCAACACCTCTCAAACTCCCCAAACTGATGCCCGTCTCTCCAAAACTAGTCAAATAAATGTGCAAATCCATACATATATACTCTATTATTCATAATTAATCAATTTATAACAATTTTCAACTTCGCTCGAAAAGTCAATAAAGTCAACCCTCAGGCCCACATGCGCGGATTCCAAAAATTTTCAAAGATAATCATTACCTATAACATTACGAACTCAAATATATAATTTATTCCCAATTCCATGTCTAATTTCGTGGTCAAAAATCTAAAATATCAAATTCTAGGTTTCTTTCAAAATCTCCTAATTTCTACTAATTTTCATGTTAAAAGTCCATATGTGTTCATGAAACATAATCAAAAGTGGTTTAGAAACACTTACCCCCAAGAGGTGGATGAAATAGCTCTCCAAAATCGCCCCGAAGTTGGCTCCACATATATTGGTAGCATATATGAGATGAAATGAGCAAATCCCGCATTGGCTAGCATATATATTCTGCCCAGTCGATTTTTCGCATCTGCGGAATTCCTTGCGCTTCTGCGGCTCCGCTTCTGCGAAAGCTACCTCGCAGGTGCGGCTTTCCCTAACATGCCAGCTTTACGCTCTGCAGGCCCTCAATCGCATATGCACATCCGCTTCTGCGGAAACTACCCGCATTTGCGGACTCTCTAGCTCGAGCAGCCTTCCGCACCTGCGCACCCACGACCGCACAAGCAGCTCCACAGGTGCGCTACAATATCCGCACCTGCGATCTTCCAGCCCTAGATCACTTTCGCTTCTGCACTTCTCCGCCCGCATCTGCACGCCTGCAGGTGCGGTAAAGTCCTCGTACTTGCGAATCCAACCAATCTCAAACCCAACCGCTTCTGCGGTCTCGCACCTACAACCCTTTCCACGCAGGTGCGATTGCACCAGATCTCAGCTGCCTCAGCAATTCTTCCAAGCCCAAACTCGATTTGGTTCCAATCCAATTCGCCCCCGAGGCCCTTCGGATCCCGTTCAAGCATACCAACACATCCCAAAATACGATACGAACTTAGTCGAAGCCTCAAACCATGTCAAACAACATCAAAATTACGAATTGACGATCGAAACCTTTCTTTAAACTTCAAACTTCACCGAACGCGTCCGAATCACACTTAAACTTTCCAGAATAACGCTAAACTTTACGCACAAGTCATAAATCACAATACCAACCTGTTCCAAGGCTCGGAACCTCAAAAGGACATCGATAATACCAAAGTCTACTTCAAATCAAACTTAAGAAAATTCTTAAACTTTCAAAATGTTAACTTTCCATAATAAGCGTCGAAATGCTCCCGGGCCACTCGATACTTAACCCGAACATACGCCCAAGTCCGAAATCATCATACTAACCTATTGGAACCTTCAAATCCCGATTCCGAAGTCGTTTACTCAAAAGTCAAACCTGAGTCAACTAAAAGCTTCCGAAATTAGAATTTTCTTTCCAAATCAACTCTGAACTTCCGAAATTCAATTCCGACCACACGTATAAGTCATAAAACATGAAGTGGAGCTACTCAGGGCACCAAACCGCCAACCAACGCGCTAGAACTCAAAACGACCATTCGAATCGTTACAATTAGAATCTTGATAAATTAAAGTTAGATTTTATTTTTGTATTGTCCAATAAAATAGAAAACTAATTTATTCCTTACGATGATTATCATAAAATTTTTATACTTTATTTATACCAGCTAAAAGATAGTGTGCTTAGTTGCATTGAAAATACCTGTTTATCCAAAATTAAAAATTAGTTAAGTAATAATTAATTTATTATTTTATCGTATTATGATATTATGAATATAACACTAATAAAAGAGATATTGCGTGAGATATAACAACATAACATATAACTAAATAATAATTAATAAAATCCCAAAACTCTAGATACTATATAACTAATTCAACTCGTCATCTTTATATATTTTGAAGATATTGAAGTCAATTCTTGTATTAATGTAATAACATTTATTATAATCATTCGATCAAATATCGCATTTATTTTAACATTAACTGCTATTTTTCATTAATTTATTCTTTTTTACACGTTTTATACTAGTTGACACGATGTACATGTGCAACGCACTTACACTAAAACTAGTTAAGAAAATAATGGATATAAAGTATTCCCTCCGGTCCACAATAAATGACCATTATATCATTGACACACTCATTAAGGAAATATAACTCCTAAAAAAAAAAGATATATTCACTAAATTAACCTTAACTAATTGTTACCTTGATACATTAGAATATGTAAATATGGGCAAATTTTGAAAAAATTAAATTAATTCTTTCTTGATTTTGTAAATGAATACTTATTTTGGACCAAAATAAAAAGGTAAAATGATCACTTATTGTGGACCAGAGGAAGTATAGTTTACTTAAGTTACCCTTATTAAATAAATTTTTGAGAATTGATCAGTATTAAAAAAAACCTATTACTTTTTTAATATTAAGGGTATAGTTGAAAACACTAACAAATTTAGTCTTGATTTCTAAATTGACAATTATTTTGAGTTAAAGCGGTAGTTAAATGGGACGAGGGAATATTTAGATTGAGAAGTTATAACAAAAAAAAAAAGAACAAATTCTTCCACTTTCTTTTCCTTCGTTTAATAATGCATCGAAGGGATTACAAGTCTCCAAGCTTTGAAGAACAGCCTGGAGCTACATTGGCTTGCCTTTGCATCTTTCAGAGATCTAAAATATGGTATCGTATTTAGACAACAACAATACAATTGGACATAAGAAATTTTTATTATAACTTAAAAATATGCTAATTTTGCACTCTCATCACATGACTTTTCTTTGTTTTCAGTCACTTTCTTCTTCCTCTTTTTCCGATCACAAGTAGGTAAATTACGAGTATCTTTTTATGGTCGACCATTAAATTATTGTTTTGATGAAAGATCATATTAGAACCATTTGTATAAATTTTGCTCAATGGCGTATGCAGAATTTTTCGCAAGCGATGTCAATAATTATAGAAGAGTGAAGATATTATCTTACTCAACAAGAAATAGCTTTTTAGTCTATTTATTTCCTAGAGTATTAAGTTAATTAGTTATGGTTTGAACCTCTGACCTCTTAGAAAAATATCAAGAACTTAACCAACATGTCAAGCAAGAATATATGATAAGAGGTGTCATTTACTTTTTCTTATTACCGTACAGTATTACTACATATATTTTGTAAAAAATTTGACGAATCAGTGTCGCGTGACACCACCTAATTCCATAGCCATCCGCCCCTTATTGTGCTCCATACACACACACACACACACACACACACACACACACACACACACACACACACACACACACACACACACACACAGTGGCGGAGCCAAGATTTTAACTAAGGAGAGTCAAATATAAATAAGTAAGCACACAAAGAAATCAAGAAGAGTCAATATCTAATATATATATACCCATAAAATTAAGAATTTAACGTATTTACATAATGTGATTCCGCCATATATATATATATATATATATATATATATATATATATATATATATATATATATAATATCACTTGACTGCAAGCTTATATATAACAATATTACAATCTAAACTTATATAGTAGATTGCATGGACTTCTGAATAAGCAATACCAGGGAATGACTCTATGAATAGAGAAAATTGCAATTAAATCTCTCTCATAGAGTTATCTTTGCAAATAAATGAATTCCGACCATATAAAAAAAACAAAAGCCAACAATTTCATTTTGGAAAAAGTTTTATCCATGTATACGGGTGAAACAGGAGCTAATACACACCCTGATTTTTTGTGGACCAAATGAAGCAAGGGTATGACTACATGGGATCGGAATCGAAGCTAGAAACTCCTTGTACAGAGGCCCGAACGGAGTGCTTACCATTAGGCCTCATAGAACAACACTCCCAAACCTAGAACGAGCTCCGAGATCTCGGAAAGCATGGCAACGGTTGCACACGACAAACAGAGGGCCGTGATATCCGCGCCCCACCGGATATCATGGAGTAGATGTTGCCCGATGTCAGTAGCGGATCAGTAATTGGTGAGAAATGAGAATTTTTACCTTTTTTTAAAATTTTACTAGGGATGAAACTCTCCTACTATATAAAGGAGAAGCTTTTTATTCAATTTGACACATTGTAATACGCATATCTAGGAAATGCAAACTTATTTCTCTGCTCCCCAACTATTAAAAAGTTCTCATTTTATCGTTATTCTTTATACACAATTGGCTTCGAATTAAAGGTCCGGCTCGGTGGAGCCCAAGCAGTCCTTGGAGAGCACCCGAAGAAACAAACAAACCACCGAGAGGTCGGGTGAAGCTGAGCCCGGGACCAACCCCGGAGTGGGTGGAATCAGGTGAGAAGAAAATTGAGGCCAACGACAAGAAGGTGGAGACATATAGTTCCAGGGTCGATCAAATACCGGGAGCACCTCCGATATTGAAAGGATGGATTCCAAGAAGTTTATTCAAAAGCCTTTTCCTCCGAGCGCTGCACTAAAGCCGATCCCGAAGAGGTTTCATATGCCCGATATTCCAAAGTACAAAAGAACCACAAATCAAAACGAGCATGTGACCTCCTATACATGTGTCATCAAGGGGAACGACTTGGAAGATGATGAAATCGAGTCGGTTTTGCTAAAGAAGTTCGGGAAAACTCTGTCAAAAGGAGCAATAATATGGTATCACAACATACCCCCAAATTCTATTAATTCGTTTGTGATGCTTTGATAAGTAAGGATTTTGACTACTCATTAACGCCTTTTAGCTTTAGTTTTAGTCTAAAAGCATATAATTGTGTTTCCACAATTAATGAAATTATGCGAAATTACAGGACTGGAAGTTGGTCTCCCGAGATGAAACCCGACTCACAAAGGAATGGTCCAAAGCACAAGGCAATAAAGGCCACGAAAACACAAATATGTGGTCCGTAGAAGGAATTTTGCGGCCGTAGAATTCCATCTGCAGCCGCAATCAAAGAGAAAAAATGTAGCAGACATTTACGCAAAGTGCGGATCGCACATGAATTGTGGGCCGCAAAACTGGGCTAAGAGTCGAAGATCACAGAGTATGCAAAAAGACCAAGTCCAGGAGCCTCTACAAATTGCGGACCACAGAAGAGTGCCTTGCAGCCGTAGTCCTAAATCTGCAGGCCGCATAAGAGTGCCTTGCGGCTGCAGTTCTAAATCTGCGGACCGCAAAAAAGTTGCCTTGCGGTTGCAGTTCAGAAATGTGCGGCCGCAGAACTCCAGCTCCTGCCAAGTGAAAAAAGCTGCGGACCGCACATGGAATTGTGCGGCCTCATAACCTTTCGAGGGGCATTTTTGTCCAATATTTTCAGCCTTGTATAAATAGACAAGTTTCATAAAATGTTTGAACCTCTAAAGTTGCTATAGTTGTTTTTCTTTACTATTTTAGGACGTTTTAATTTGCTTTGCTGTATTTACAATAGATTTAATCATTTTAAGCTTCCATTATGAGTTTAATTAGTTTTTCTCCCTTGTTTTCTTCAAACCCCATTATGAGTAGCTAAACTTTTACTAGGGTTGTGACCCAACTCTAATGTGTAAACCTTATGGGTATCTAATTTAGTGCTTATTTATGATTAGGTGTTGATTATTTAGCCTAGTTCATGCTTCAATTTTAGAATTAATGGTTGCAAACATTGATTTATACTTATTTGACTTAGTCTCTACTTGAGAAAGAGAGACCTAGTCTAGGATAACTTAGCTAACAAGGAATTGAGTCAATCGAGAGATTGATTAACCAAATTAAAGGGTTCAACCTAGAGATAGTAAAAATTCGACTTGAACTTTTATCAACTGTTTTAGGTGATACCCATTTGGTCGTGAGAAAACCAAAGTGGGCAAAACCACTCTCTAACCAAGAGGTGATGAGTGGGTAATGTAGAGTTGATAGCTATAATACACCCCAATCAACAAAATAAGCATTAACGTCTTTATTCCATTAGGCAAACACCTAGGTCATGATCACAGCCCTAGGCTTTTTAATCCATTTGGAAAAATCGTAAAAACAATTATCTCTAGTCTTCTCTCTTTATTTTTGAAATCATTAGAGTAAAATTAGAGATAGAAAATAAATCCTTATTGTGGAAGGGCAATCTAGATAATCTAATTGCTCAAATCGAAATATATACCCTAACTCCCATCTTAGCTCCATGTGGATTCGACCCCGACTCTTAGTTAGGTTTCTATTATTGCATGAGACCCTTTCATATCTCTTTTGAGGTGTGCTTTGGGCATGATCAATTCTTGGCGCTGTTGTCGGGGAGTTAAAAACAGTGTTAGCTATATATTTGAGTGTGTTTTTGGAAAATTTTCTTTTCTTTCCGTGTTACCAACTTGTTTTGAGAAATCGTAGGTACAACCATGGCAAACAATGAGCTCGAAAATATTGCTTTGGGGGATGTGGACGTCGAGGATGAGCAAATTGATGAGGTTCCTCTTGCACTCAAGCCAATAGAAGAGGCCGAGTGCCTCATGACAATGTCCCCGCCCCACCCCCACCTCCACCACAAGCGACTCCACACCGGGTGTTACCCAATGAAGGATATGTTAGTGTAATAGTCCCTCCCCGTATTAGGGCGGGCAACTTTCAAATCACCAATGTAATGCTCACTTTGCTAGAGCAACGAGGTTTCTTCACCGGTGCTCCAAGTCAAAATGCATACAAACATTTGAAGGGGTGTGTGGACACTTTTTGGGGGAGCAAACAAACAAATGTATCCAAGGATGCATTGAGGCTAAGGATTTTTCCCTTCTCTCTACGGGGAAAAGCTTTAGATTGGTTGGAAGGTTTGCCGAACCATTCCATTCATACTTGGGATTGGCAGAAAAGTTTATTTCTAAGTTCTTCTCTCCGGTACACATGGCTACACTTCGGGGGTGAGATTTTGGCGTTCAAGCAAGAGCCAAATGAACCAGTTCACGAGATATGGGAACGTATAGAACAATGGTTAAGAAATGTGGAGAATATGATTCAACAAATTTTCTATTGTGGGATCAACACAACCAACCAATGTGTAGTGAATCAACTTGCCGGTGGGAACTTCATGATTACGCTTTATGCGAAGGCGTGTGAGATTTTAGATGAAATGGTAAAAACATCATCGGCATGGCAATCCTGAGCTAATGTTCCACAAGGTGATCCCAACGTGATCCACCTTCAGAAAGAGTTGCATGACCATGGGCAAGCCATTGCCGAATTGACTACCACCATGAATCAATTAGCAAAGGCGCAACTTCAACAAGAACGAAACAACTTCCAAGGCCCAAACCAACAATAATGGTGACCTCAAAACAATCAACGCAATTGCAATTCTAACAACCAAGGAAATTCGAGTGGTGGAAAAAATCAAGGGAACTGGCATAACAATATCAATCAAGGAAATTGGATTGGCAATAATTAAGGAAATTTGGGGGGTAACAATCAAGGGGGATGGAACCATAATCAAGGCAATCGGGGGTTAGGTTTTCAAAGGCCCCAATGAATCAACAACCAAACAACCCGCCTCCTTATCCTTCCTATGGTCCTAGTTCTTCAAACAATGACATGGGGCATATTGAGAACATGTTCAAGCAAATGATGGATAAGAATGTCAATTCGGATGCCCAACTTGCCCCACACAACACATCGATCCGCAACTTAGAAATTCAAATGGGGCAAATCTCTCAAGCTCTAAATTCTCGTCCTGAGGGGGCACTACTAGTGACACGGTGGTCAACCCAAAGGGTGGAAACAACACGAGGCATGCCATGGCCATTACTACAAGAAGTGGAAGAGGTAGGAATGCACCCACCTCAAGTCCAAAGTAATTTGTAGATGATGAGCAAGTGGTACAAGAAGAAGAGGTCCCGAACAATATGGTGCAATCAAATGATAAAGTTCGGATTGATATTGATGATAATGTGAAAGAGACTCAAGAGGATGTGAACTCCTTTAGGGATCATATTATTGACATACCGGAACCGGTAGTGCAAAAGACTAAGGCACCATTGCCTAAGCCTCCACCTCCATACCCTCAAAGACTTGCCAAACAAAATGGTGAGAATTAATTTAAAAAGTTCATTCAAATGATGAAGAGTCTCTCAATCAATGTGCCATTAGTTGAAGCTTTGGAACAAATGCCCCGGTTATGAAAAGTTTATGAAGGATCTTGTGACAAAAAAAGCGGTCAGTGAATTTTAAAACTATCAAAGTCATTCATCAAGTGAATGCAATTGTGCATTCAATGGCTCCTAAGTTGGAAGATCCTGGTGCTTTCACGATTCCTTGTACAATGGGAAGTGCTGAGTTTGCTAAAGCTCTTTGTGATCTCGCGGAAAGTATCAATTTGATTCCTTATTCAGTTTTCAAGACCTTGGGAATTGGGAAACCAAGACCCACCTCTATGAGATTGCAAATGGTCGATCGTACCATGAAGAGACCTTTGAGAGTGATTGAAGATGTCTTGGTTCGTGTTGATAAATTCATTCTTCCGCCAGATTTTGTCATTCTAGATTGTGAAGTTGATTATGAGGTGCCGATTATTCTTGGAAGACCTTTCTTTGCTACAGGGAAGGCTCTTTGTGATGTTAAAGCCGGAGAATTCACTTTTCGGGTGGGTGATGAAAAAGTGGTATTCCATGTGTGTAAGTCCATGCAGCAACCAAATAGCAATGAGGTGTTTTTTTTGTGGACTTGGTGACCGATGTTATTATTGATGATACAAGTGCCACAATCAATGTTGGTGACTTGTTGGAGGCCATCTTGCTCAACTTTGATGATGACAAGATGGATGGCTCCATGGAATGTATGAACTCTTTGCAAGGAATGGGGTTGTACAATTATGCACCCCGAAAACTATCTTTGGATCTTGAAAATAGGACAACTCCTACTACAAAGCCTTCCATTGAAGAGCCTCCTACCTTGGAGTTGAAGTCATTGCCTCTACATCTTTGGTATGAATTTCTTGGCCTTTATTCTACTTTACCGGTTATTCTTTCCTCTTGTTTGACTAATGTGCAGGCAGATTCTACATTAACAGTTCTACACAAGAAGAATAAGGCTATTGGGTGGACATTGGCGGATATTCGGGGGATAAGCCCCGCATTTTGCATGTATAAGATCAATTTGGAGGAAGGCGCCAAACCATCTATTAAACATCAAAGGAGACTTAATGAGGCTATGCAAGAAGTTGTTAAAAAGGAGATTATCAAGTGGTTGGATGTTGGAGGTTGTCTATTCGATAGTTCGTGGACTTCTCCAGTTCAATGTGTCCCCAAGAAGGGGGGGCATAACGGATGTCACCAATGACAAGAATGAGTTGATTCCTACAAGAACTGTGATCGGTTGGAGAGTGTGTATGGACTATCGCAAGCTCAAGAAATTCACAAGGAAGGATCATTTTACACTTCCTTTCTTAGATCAAATGCTTGATAGATTGCCTGGCGTGCTTTCTATTGCTTTCGTGATGCGTATTCGGGCTACAACCAAATCTTTATTGCTCCGGAGGACCAAGAGAAAACAACCTTCACATGTCCCTATGGTACTTTCGCCTTCAAACGGATGCCATTTGGTTTGTGCAATGCACCGGCGACTTTTCAAATGTGTATGATGGCTATCTTCATGGACATGGTGGAGGACTACCCTGAAGTTTTCATTGATGACTTCTCGGTGGCTGGAGATTCTTTTGATGATTGTCTTGCAAATTTAGATAAAGTGTTGGCAAGATGTGAAGAAATAAATTTGATGCTCAATTGGGAGAAGTGTCATTTCATGTTCAAGGAAGGCATTTTCCTTGGCCACAAATATCAAAGAATGAAGTTGACAAGGCAAAGATTGAGGTGATTTCTAAACTTTCACCTCCAACTTCGGTGAAGGGTGTGTGGAGTTTCTAAGGCCACGTAGGGTTTTACCAGCGTTTCATCAAAGATTTTTCTAAGGTGGTGAACCCAATGTGCAAGCTTCTTGAGAAAGATGCTAAGTTAACTTCAATGATGATTTCATGAGAGCCTTTGAATTGTTAAAGTTCAAGTTGACAACTACTCCCATCATCACCGCTCCAAATTAGAGTGACCCTTTTGAACTCGTGTGTGATGCAAGTGATATAGCGGTTGGGGCTGTTTTAGGGCAACGCATCAACAAGATTTTTTATCCCAAAGACCATGGATGGTGCCCAAGTCAACTGTACCGTTACGAAGAAAGAGCTCCGTA
This sequence comes from Nicotiana obtusifolia, assembly GCA_002018475.1. Lineage (NCBI taxonomy): Eukaryota > Viridiplantae > Streptophyta > Magnoliopsida > Solanales > Solanaceae > Nicotiana > Nicotiana obtusifolia. The sequence continues at coordinate 24,182 of MCJB01026507.1, read as the reverse complement.
CCATTGTGTTTGCAATTGAGAAGATCCGCCCTTACTTGATGGGTGCAAAAATTATTGTCCACACGGATCATGCGGTGCTTCATTATCATATGAACAAGAAAGATTCCAAAGCTCAGTTAATAATATGAGTGCTTTTGTTGCAAGAGTTTGATATTGACATCCAAGATAGAAAAGGGAGTGAAAATCAAGTGGCGGACCACTTGTCTCGTTTGGAGGAAGAGGGGAGGCCACATGTTGGCCTTGAAATCAATGACTCCTTCCTCGATGAGCAACTCTTGGCTATTTCAATGAAGGAGGTTCCATGGTTCGCGGATCTAGCAAATTTCCTTGTGTGTGGTATCATCTCGGATGAGTTCTCTTCAAGCCAAAGGAAGAAGCTCAAACGACATTGTCAAGATTATTCTTGGGATGAACCATACCTTTTCTGGATTTGTATGGATGGGATGATTAGAAGATGTGTACCGGAAGAAGAACAAGGTAAAATTCTTGGGGCTTGTCATTCTTCTCCATATGGTGGTCATCATGGAGGAGCGAGAACGACAACCAAAGTGCTTAGTTGTGGTTTCTATTCGCCCACTCTTTATAACAAGTGTTTTAGTGAAAAGATATGATGAATGTCAAAGGGCTGGTGGAATCTCAAAGAAAAATAAAATGCACCTCACCACCATTTTGTATATTGATATTTTTGATGTGTGGGCTATTGACTTCATGGGTCTTTTTGTGAGTTCTTGTGGAAACACCTACATCTTAGTCGCGGTGGATTATGTGTCCAAATGGGTTGAGGCAATTTTTCTACCCAACAATAAAGCGAGAAGTGTGGTGGCGTTCTTGGAAAAGAATATTTTCACAAGGTTTGGTACTCCGCGGCTATTATAAGCAATGGGGGGTCACATTTTTGCAACAAGGCTTTCGACACTTTACTTATCAAGTATGGTGTTACTCATAAATTCACAACTCCCTATCATCCACAAGCTAGCGGTTAAGTGGAAGTCTCCAACCGGGAGATAAAGAGTATTTTTTCCGAAACAATGAATGCTAACCGGACGGATTGGTCCAAAAAGCTTGATGATGCATTATGGTCTTATCGGACGGCTTACAAAACACCTATCCTAATGTCAATGTACCAGTTTGGTGTTCGGAATAGCTTGTCATCTTCCGTTGGAACTTGAGCACAAGGCTATGTGGGCTCTAAAGAAGTTGAATCTTGATTGGGATGTAGCCGCTAACTTGAGAGTTGCACATTTGAATGAATTGGATGAGTTTCGGTATCATGCTTATGCAAGTTCGTCCTTGTACAAAGAAAAGATGAAATATCTTCATGAAAAATACATTTGGAACGAAGAGTTCAAGGTGGCCAATCTTGTGTTGTTGTTTAACTCAAGGTTGAGGATGTTTCCCGGGAAGTTAAAGTCCACAATTGATTTGTGCGGAGCACACAATTTGGACTATTGTGGCAAAAAGAACACTGCGGCCGCATAACCGCCTTGCAGACCTCACAAATGAAGGGTGCCAAAATGCAAACTCTTTGAAGTTAGTTTGTCAGAGAAAAGGTCAACGTGCGGCCACAACAAGAAATCTGCGGCCGCATGTAGAATTTTTTACGGACCGCAGATGGAGAACCACAATTGAAGCCTTAAGTAACAGATTACGGACTGCACATGTTATTGTGTGGCCGCACTCACCTCTTTTACCCTTGAAAAAACCAAGTACTATAAATAGAAGGCTAGGGACTACTGTTACGTTTTTTTCCTTCTCTAAGAAAAATCACAGTAATCTTTTGAAGTTTCTTGCTGAATCTACCTGTGTACTCATACAACATCTTTGATCAATCACTCATCACACTTATTCATTTGGTATGTTTCAAATTCTTGTTAATCTTTTTTCTTTTAATTTGTAGATTTTTAGTCAATTTTAGGCAATTTGACAATAGAATTCAATTGTACATATATTTGGATTACATCAGTAGCGGGTTAACTAGTACATGTTCTATGGAGACTGGGTCAATGTATTTTCATGCCTTTATTCTATTACCATGTCAAATTTTGCACAACAAAATTGCAAACCCTAGATTGAATAACTGGACTATTCGTATATTTTGAATTCTGCAGCCGCACCTGAAATTGTGCGGTCCGCAAAAGTTGACTCTAGGGAAGCTTTAGTTAAGAATGGGTCTGCAGTCGCAACAAAATTGGGCAGACCATAAAATTCCCATTGCGGCCGCAGCACAGCCCTTTCATTGTCTTCAGAGAGTCTATCACTTCTTGTAGTAAAGGTCAAGGTATGCCCATGTTGTTTCCATCCTTTGAGTTTACCACCGTGTCACTTGGTAGTGCCCCTTTAGGATAAGAATTTAGAGCTTGAGAGATCTTCCCCATTTAAACTTCTAAGTGCGGATCGATGTGTTGTGTAAGGCAAGTTGGGCATCCGAATTGGTATTCTTTTCGATCATTTGCTTGAACATGTTCTCAATATGCCCCATCTTATTGTTTGAAGAACTTGGCCTATGGGAAGGATAAGGAGGCGGGTTCCTCGGTTGTTGATACATCGGGGGTCTTTGAAAACCCAATTCCCAATTGTCTTTATTATTGTTCCATCTGCCTTGATTGTTAACCCCTCCCCCCCCCCCTTCCCGAATTTCCTTGATTATTGCCACTTCAATTTCCTTGATTGTTGTTGCTATGCCAATTCCCTTGATTGTTTTTACCACTCCATTTTTCTTGGTTATTAGAATTCCAATTGCCTTGATTGTTTTGAGGTCGCCATTGTTGTTGGTTTGGGCCTTGAAAGTTGTTTCGTTGCCCTTGAAAGTTTTTCACATATTGCACCTCCTCTTCTTGTTCATTGTAAGAATCGTCTTGATTAAAACCACTATCCTTTGGTCCTTCTTTTGTTCACCATCATGTTCACTCCCTCTATAGTATTGACTTGCTTAGGATTTTGCACTTTTTGAAGTTGAGCCTTTGCTAATTGATTCATGGTGGTAGTCATTTCGGCAATGACTTCCCATGGTCATGCAACTCTTTGTGAAGGTGGATCACGTTGGGATCACCATGTGGAACATTAGCCCAAGATTTCCATGCCAATGATGTCTCCGCCATTTCATCTCAAATCTCACACGCCTCCGCATAAGGCGTAGTCATGAAGTTCCCACCAGCAAGTTGATTCACTACACATTGGTTGGTTGTATTGATCCCACGATAGAAAGTTTGTTGAATCATATTCTCTGTCTTATCATTGTTGGGACATTCCTTAACCATTGTTCTATAGTGTTCCCATATCTCGTGTAGTAGTTTATTTGGCTCTTGCTTGAATGCCAAAATCTCATCCTGAAGTGTAGCCATGTGCCCCAGAGAGAAGAACTTAGAAGAAAACTTTTCTATCAACTCATTCCAAGTGTAAACGGTATGGTTTGGCAAACGTTCCAACCAATCTAAAGCTTTCCCCCGTAGAGAGAAGGGAAAAAGCCTTAGCCTCGATGCATCCTCGGAGACATTTATTTGTTTGCTCCCCCAACAAGTATCCACAAACCCCTTCAAACGTTTGTATACATTTTGACTTGGGGCACCGGTGAAGAAACCTCATTGCTCTAGCAAAGTGAGCATCACATTGGTGATTTGAAAGTTGCCCGCCCTAATACGGGGAGGGACTATTGCACTAGCATATCCTTCAGTGGGTAACACCCGGTGTGGAGTCACTCATGGTGTAGGAGAGAGTGGAGCGAGGACATTGTCATGAGGCACTCGGCCTCTTCTATTGGCTTGAGGTTCAAGAGGAACCTCATCAACTTGCTCATCCTCGATGTCCACATCCCCCAAAAGCAATATTTCGGAGCTTATTGTTTGTCAGGGTTGTACCTACGATTTATCAAACAAGTTAGTAACATGGAAGGAAAAGAAGATATTCCAAAACACGCCCAAATATATATCTAACACCGTTTTTAACTCCCCGATAACAACGCCAAAAATTGAGCACGTCCAAATCACACCTCAAAAGAGATATGAAACGGTCGTATGCAATAATAGAAACCCAACTAAGAGTCGGGGTCGAATCCACAAGGAGCTAAGATGGGAGTTAGGTGTATATATTTCAATTTGAACAATTGGATTATCTAGATTGCACTTCCACAAAAAGGATTTGTTTTGTACTTCTAATGTAACTCTAATGATTGCAAAATAAAAAAAGGACTAGAGATAATTGTTTTTAAGTTTTTTCCAAATAGATAAAAAGCCTAGGGTTGTGACCATGACCTAGGTGTTTGCCTAATGGGATAAAGACTTTAATTCTTGCTTTGATGATTGGGGTATATTATAGCTCTCAACTCTCAATTACCCACTCAATACATCTCGGTCAGAGAGTAGTTTTGCCCAGTTTGGCTTTCTCAAGACCAAATGGGTATCACCCAAAACAGTTAATAAGAGCTCAAGTCGGATTATTGCTATCTCTAGGTTGAACCCTTTAATTGGGTTAATCAATCTCTCAATTGACCCAATTCCTTGTTAGTCTAGTTATCCTAGACTAGGTCCCTCTTTCTTAAGTAGAGACTAAGTCAAATAGGCTTGAATCAATATTTGCAATCATTAATTCTAAAATTGAAGTATGAACTAAGCTAAATAATCAACACTCAATCATAAACAAGCATAAAATTAATCACCCATAAGGTTTACATACTAGAGTTGGGTCACAATTCTAGTAAAATTCTAGCTATGATGAAATCTAATATTAAAACACTCAAATAAGCTAAAACTTCCTAAAATAGCAATGAGAAACAGCTACAGTAACTTTCTATGTTTAAAACTTGACCTAATTTTGTGAAACTCGTCTATTTATACAAGGGTGAAGATCTCGAACAAAAATGCCCCTCGGGAGGTTCTGCGGCTGCACAATTCTCTGTGTTGGAGTTCTACGGCCGCACATTTCTAAATTGCGGCCGCGAGGCATTCTTCTGCGGCGCACATTTCTTGACTGTGGCCACAAGGCCACACTTTTGTGGTCTACACAATTAGGACTGCGGCTGCAAGACACTCTTCTGCGGCTGCACAAATCTTGTGCGGTCCGCAATTCATAGAAGCTCCTGGACTTGGTCTTTTTGCATACTCGCTTATCTTCGACTCTTAGCCCAGCTTTGCCGCCGCATAATTCATGTGCGGTCCGCACTTTGCGCAAATATCTGCTAGATTTTTCCTCTTTGTTTGCAGCTGCATATGGAATTCTGCGGTCCACAATTTCTTCTGCGAATCGGACATTTGTGCTTCTGCGCCTTATATTGCCTTGTGCTTCGGACTACTCTTTTTTGAGTCGGATTTCATCTTGGGAAATCAACTTCCAGCATTCCTGCAATTTTGCATAATTTCACTTGTTTCAGGAATATAATTCAATGTTTGACTAAAACTAAAGTTAAAAGGCTCTAATAAGCAGTAAAAATCCCCATTTATTATTAAACCCCGAGCTCAGGAAAAAACTCATTAATTTTCTTAGAGCTAATATAGCTTGTTTCGCTTGGTCCCATCTTGACATGACAGGGATCCCCCCGAAAGTAACCATTCATAAACTAAGTTTGGACCTGAAGTTCCACCCGGTTAAATAGAAGAGGAGACCACAGTCGAGGTCAAGCATGCATTCATCAAGGACGAGGTATCTAAACTCCTTAAAATAGGATCTATTCGGGAACTTAAGTACCCGGACTAAGTTAGCTAACATAGTGGTAGTATCTAAAAAAGGAAATAAGCTAAGAATGTGTGTATATTACAAAGATCTGAACAAGGCATGCCCTAAGGATTCTTTTCTTCTGCCGAACATCGATCGGATGATCAAAGCGACGGCTGGGCAAGAGATACTCAGCTTTCTCGATGCCTATTCCGGGTACAACCAAATTTGGATGGACCCAGGCGACCAAGAAAAGACTTTTTCATCACTAAATTCGGCACATATTGCTATAATGTAATGCCATTCGGATTAAAGAATGCTGGTGCCACCTATCAACACCTAGTAAATCAGATGTTCGAAGAATAGATAGGAAAATCAATAGAAGTTTATACTGATGACATGTTAGTCCAGTTCCAGCGAGCAGAGGAACATTTGAAACATTTGCAGGAAACCCTTGACATATTGAAGAAATATAAAATGAAGCTGAACCTAGAGAAGTGCGCAGTTGGGGTTGGATCGGGAAAATTCCTCGAGTTCATGGTATCCAATCAAGGGATCAATATCAATCCCGATAAAATAAAAGATATAAAAGACATCACCATGGTTGACCAGGTGTATAGCCGCCCTGGGCCGGTTCATATCGAGGTCCTCGGACAAAAGCCATCGGTTCTTCTTAGTGTTGAAGAAGAAGAATTTTTCCTGGATCCCCGAATGCCAACAAGCGTTGGAATAACTCAAACAATACCGATCAAGTCCACCCCTGCTACACACTCCGAAGGTTGACAAACAACTGTACCTTTACTTGGCAGTTTTCGAGGTGACCGTAAGTGGAGTCTTAGTTCGGAAAGAGGAAGGTACGCAATGTACCATTTACTATGTCAATAGAACTCTAGACAAGACTGAAACAAGGTACCTTCACCTAGAAAAATTGGCACTCGCTTTGCTAATCACCTCCAGAAAGTTACAGTCGTACTTTTAATGCCACCCCATATGTGTCGTAACTTTTTACCAACTGAGAAAAATAATGCACAAACCCAAGTTCTCGGGCAGGTTGGCCAAATGGGCCGTCCAAATCAGCGGGTACGATATCGAGTATCAACCCTGAACCGCCATAAAATCTAAAATTTTGGCAGACTTCATGGCCAACCTTACGCTGGCCTTAATACCCGAAGCCGAAAGGGAGTTATTATTAACCTCGAGGACTACCTCGGGCATTTGTACCCTTTTTACGAACGGTGCCTCGAACGCACAGAAGTTTGGGCTCGGCATTATGTTAAAACCACCTATAGGGAATGTAGTTAGGCAGTCTATTTGAATTGTGAAATTGACTAACAATGAGGCCGAGTATGAGGCCATAATTGCATGTCTCAAATTGGCTAATAGTCTTGGGGCCGAGGTGATCGAAGCTAAGTGCGACTCCCTCCTCATAGTAAATCAAGTTAACGGGACGTTCGAAGTGAAGAGGAACGAATGCCAAGATACTAGAAAAGTTACAAGTAACACTGCATCAATTGAGGGAATGGACCCTGCGGCACATGCCTCGAGATAAAAATAGCGAGGCTGATGCTCTAGCTAACTTGGGTTCGTCGGTCGATTCGATGCATTCAGTTCAGGAATAGTAGTACAACTCATGAAGTCAGTAATAAAAGAAGGCCACGCCGAAGTAAATTCGATGAGTTTACTTAGGATTGGAGGAACAAATATATATACTACTTGAAGACCGAAAAATTATCCTCGGATCCCAAAGAATCGAGGGCCCTACGTACCAAGGCTACCAGATTTAGCTTGGTCGAAAGGACACTATTCAGAAGAACATTCGACGGCCCGCTACCAGATGCTTGGGGCCGGTAGATACTGAATATGCCTTGAGAGAAGTTCACGAAGGCACTTGTGGGAACCATTTGGGAGCAGAATCTTTGGTTTAGAAATTAATCAGGGCCGGCTATTACTGGACCGAAATGGAGAACAATGCGAAGGACTTCGTACGAAAAATGTGACGAATTCCAAAGACACGCCCCAATGATCCATCAACCGGGAGAACTACTCCACCCGGTCTTGTCCCCATGGCTGTTTATGAAGTGGGGAATGGATATCATCAATCCCCTACCGTAGGCACTCGGTAAGGCTCAATTCATACTATTCATGACCGATTATTTTCAAATGGGTCGAAGCGCAAAAGTCCGGGAGAAAGAAGTCATTGACTTCATCTGGGACCATATAATATGTCGATTTGGGATACCGGCCGAGGCCGTTTGCGGTGATGGAAAATAATTCATCGACAACAAGGTAAATAAATTCTTCGAAGATCACAAGATTAAGAAGATACTATCAATAGCATACCACCCTAGTGAGAACGGACAGACGGAATCAACGAACAAGTCCATACTTCAAAACCTGAAAAAGAGATTGACCGATGCCAAAGGGAAATGGAAGGAAATCCTTCCCAAAGTCCTGTGACTTACCGTATGACCTTGAAGTCTAGTACCAGGGCCACCCCATTTTTGTTGGTCTACGGGGCCGAAGCCTTAATACCAGACGAACTAGGAGAACTGAGCCTCGAGCTCCAATATGCGACAGAACAGACAAACGGCGAGCCCATGATCACGAGCTTGGAACTATTGGATGAAAGGCGGGAGGCCTCCCTAGTTTGATTGACCGCCCAATAAACAGCGAATAGAAAGATAATACAACCGAAGAGCCAACCTCCGACACTTTAAGATCGGGGACTTGGTATTAATAAAAGTGACATTACACACCTGAAACCCGAACGAGGGGAAACAGGGACTAAATTGGAAAGGACCATATCGAGTCATCGGAATTACCGCAAAGGCTCGTACAAACTCGAAGTTGAAAACAATGTGCAATTATCGAACAACTAGAACGTGACACACTTAAAGGGGTAATAATGCTAAGTTACGGACTCAATTAATTTTTAATTATGTTATGAATCGGACTAACATTTGCAGGCAAACGGCCAAGGATGGATGTGGCTATTAGGTCTGAAAGCACGCGTTGCACTCTTTTTCCCTGGCCGTGATTTTGTCCCAAAATGGTTTTCCGACAAGGTTTTTCACAAGGAAACAGTAAAATGTGCTAACTTAGATTCAAAGACCGGCCTAAAACTGGAGTCAATGATCTTTCATTTTATATCAACCGAGCCCTCTCAAGCTCGACCTTGAATATTGGGGGCCATTACCCTCGAATTAAGGTTTTTAGCAAGGAAAAAATAAAAATCTTGTATGCTAGAAGCTAAGGCTTGGTGGTTAGGATTCATTGTAAGGGCCAAACGGTCGTATGAACTATGCCCACATAGTCCACTCTAGCCATGATACAAGTCTTTATGTGCTTTCAATCATGTACCTTACACACTGAAAAATGAAAGAAAGTTATGCCTTGCTATTACGCATTTTTCTTACTTCTCCAATTCCGGATCCTAAGAGCCCACAGGCTACCCCTGCTCAGGGACTGTCGCCAGAAGAAAGTTCGGACAATCGGGGCTGCCGATTCCCGGAGGCACCAAACCTATTAGGTGGTGCCCAAATACAAAAGACTACGGCCACCCTGAAAACGGCTCAGAGACGTCCGAAATTCATAATCGGAAAGTAAGGCATAAAACCTCGAAACCTGCTAAAAGGTTAAACCCCGGCAAAAGCATCATCTAAAATCACTTAAGCATCTTTAGAACTTTCGATCACACCGAGATTTCAAAGCCTCGATCAAAGACCTCAAAAAAGGGTGCCGCTTAACTACATTTGATTTTATGCTAAGGCATCAAAAATATTACATGAATAGAAATTATAAAAAGATGCTGTAAAAGTAAAGATACGATATTTCCAGAAAGGGAAATTTTCATATATATTCCGAAATATATTTACAAAGCCCCAAAAAAACGGCCTCAAAATAAACAAAAAAATATACAAGGAAAAACAAAAATTGAAAAATTACTAAGGCTTCTACGCCTGATCATCAAGGGGGCTCGACTCATTGCTAGAACCGTCGGAGCCCTCGGAACCCTCTGAGCCTTCGGCACCCTTAGACTCATAGGGCTCCTTCGTGACCTCAATCTTTTTGGCTTCCTCGATCTCGGCCGACAGGTCAAAACCTCGGGCGTGGATCTCTTCGAGGGTCTCTCTTCGCGACAGTCGCTTCACATATTCAGCTTTTGTCTTTAGGCGGTTCTCAGCTGCCTCCACATCGCTCTTGTATTGGACCGCCATTTCTTCGGCATAGCGGAGGTTGTGTCCGATTTGGACTTCATTGCCTCATATTCTCTACCGAGGGCATCTCGCTCTGTGACAGCCCAGCTCAACTGTGCCCGGAGATCATCATTTAGATGAGACAATTTGTCAGCTTTGTCCATTGCCACCCGGAGTTGGTTCTCAATCGATGCCAGCTCTGTCTTCGCGGTTTCCTTCTCTGAAGCCAGCAGGTCCGTTCTGCTTTCCACCCTTTAGCCATGGCCTTGACCACATCCATCTCGGCTCGAAGCTGGTCGATCAGGTCGTTCTTCTATTGGACCTGCAAGGTTGTTTTGTTAGCCACCACGACTAGCTCCTCATTTTTAGCTTCAAAGACATTTACCTTTTCAACCAGGTCGGCGTGTTTCCGCTTCAGGGTCAAAGCTTCCTTCTGAGCCTTGTCCAGCTGTGACTGGAGGTCTTTAAAGGCTCCGTCCTGTTGCTCACTGAAGAGCTTGTACATGTCCTTTTTCCGAACCTGCTCTTTAAGCTCGAACTCGAGATGGTTGATTTCCAAGCGGTACTGGAGGAAGCTCTCATGGTAAAGCACTGAGGCCCGTAAAACAACGAAAATACTAAGAGATATCCAAACTTAAGCGAAATTCACAAGGGAGTGTATAAGTGTTGATGTCTTACCCAGTTCAGCGCCTACTGCGCCTTGTTGAAAAGAATCGACGCGCACACCTCATTCATCTTTTCCTGGTCCTCCTCCGTCACCAAGCATTGGAGGTAGCTGGCTATGCCCACTAGGGCAGATAGGACCTGAGCATCCTCTGGGACTGTAAGAAGGATTGTTATCTTGCAGCCAGGGTCCACGCTCGGTGCGGGAAACTACTTCACCAAATTTGGTTCTCGAACTTGACTCGCCAGCTCCCAAGGACACGTCCTTCTTCGGGATCACCAAATCGCCTAGCCCGAAAAATTCCTCCAATGCAGACATGTCCATACCATTGAAAAAGGAGTTGAGTCTGAACCCAACACTCCCTCACTTGATTTTTCTTTGCCCCGCCTGGGCCTCCTCGAGCATGGACTCGGTGTATGAGGATTTTTCTATGATGTCTATGACACTAGTCACCTCCTTAGAAATATGAGCTGCTTCTTGGTACATCACGGCCTCTATCTCCCCCTCAGGTTCCCGAGCCTGAAGAGGGTCGACCTCGTGGCCTTCTTCTTCGGTCGTCACCTGCTCCCCTGTGGGGGTCGATCCGTGGGCGACGAAGATGTCATCTTCTTCGGGCTCATCCCTAAACTGGTAGAGATAGCCAGGGCCCGGTGCCCTAGACTTAGTACTCTTTTTGGGCTTCCTGGCCAGGGTGGCCGCCCTTTTATTCTTCATTCCCTCGGGGTCCGGAGAACCTGAGGACTTTCTCTTTCTCTTCTTCTCCTCCTTCGTGACAGCCCCGGGCTGTCTCGAGACAGAGGGCTCAGCAGGCAAAGACGGATCTTCAACCTCATGGGGCGGTCTAAGTTCAGTGGTCTTAGGAAGACCTGTAAGAAAAAGGAAGAAGTAAACACTATGAAAGTTAAAAGTGTGACGATAACAATTTCATAAAGGAACCTCACCATGAGAATGGGCCTACCATCTGCCCTTCGAGAGTTTGCCACACACGCTCATAGTAGGACATCTGCTTACAGATTTCTTCGATACACTCCTTGAGCCGGAGAACCGCATTGGAAACCTGGGCAACAGTTGCACGACTATAAATATTGGTGAGGATAAATGAAATAAAGGAAAATTGACACTTAAGGAAAGACTACACTTACAAGGTACATTCCACTTCTCAGGGAATAGCAGGAACTCGGGAGGGATCAGATCTTCAGTTTTACCCGAACAAAATGCCCCTGCAACCTCGGTCTCGATCCTCGTCGATGCTCGAAAAGAGAGCCTTGCTGGCTCCGCGAACAATCTTGATTAGTCCCCCTCATAAATTTTGGGGACTGTACAGACGGAGTAGGCGGTCGAGGGTGAACCAATGAGTTTGTTGTTTTTTGCAAAATGACGTAGGAGGATCACGATCCTCCAAAGAGACAGGTAGATTTGCCCGAGGCACACTTTGTACCTCTTACAAAAGGCCAGGACTACTAGGTCTACCAGGCCCAGCGTGAAGGAGTAAACGTAAACACTTAAATACCCCTCCACATGGGTAGTAATATCGCCTTTCGGCCCGGGACAACTACGTCATTGCCTTCCCATTTACAGTCCTCTCGGACTATGGGAAGAGTATCTTCAGTAATGGAGCATATGTATTTCCATGCTCCTTCTCCCCAGTCTTGTTTGGCGAAGGCCTTCTCGACCTTGAAGTCATCCCGATTGAACAGCCACCGGATATAAAGCTTTTCATAGGGGCTCTGCAGCTACCTTGGGAACAACCACCTCGACATCTATGGCCGGGTGGAAAGATGAAGGGGCAACCTGCTGAGGAACTGATTTAGAAGTTTTAGCCATCGTGATCTACAAAGTATGAGGATTTGAAGGAAAAAGTATGAAGGTTTGAAGAAAAGAGTATGAAGATTTGAATAAACAAGTATGAAGGTTTGAAGAAAAGAGTATGAAGATTTGAAGGTACGATGAAGATCTAGATTAAAAATCTAAGAACAAATATGAAGATTTGAAAATCAAAGATGAAGATATGAAGGTTTGAAAAAGTTGAGAGCAGGTAGAAAATTCGAAGGTAAAAGTTAGGATCGGAAAGTGAAAGAAGTATAAAAGGTTAGAAGCTTTTATAGGGTAAAATGTAATCAATACGCGATGTTTCACATTCGAAGACGACTAGCCGACGATCGACACGTGTCCGAAGTCAGAACGACGCGATTGATGGGATGTTTCAGCTTATCTGTCATCTTGGTCATAACGTATGAAGGAAGGAACCGGGGTTCATCTATCGTTTTCCATCGATTCGGCAAACCTACTCTCTGGGAAACGAGGGATCAGTAATTGATGAAAAAGGAGGATTTTTACCTTTTTTAGAATTGTACTAGGAATAAAACTCTCCTACTATATAAAGGAAAAGTTTTTATTCAATAGGACACATTGTAACACGCATATCAAGGCAATATAAACTTATTTCTATGCTCCCTAGCTATTAAAAAGTTCTCATTTTATCGTTATTCTTTATACACAATTGGCTTCGAATTAAGGGTGCAGTCGAGGACAAGACTACTATTCAGCTTAAATCCGAGCCCGACACTAACGTCATAATTGGTTTGACTATTCCTTTTATCTTTAACTCGTTCATCTAACATTCTTGATTATTTGTGTTGAATCAACTCACATATCCTTAAGATCGCGTATAAATTCAATTATTATTTATTTCAAGGGTAAACAATACACATTGGATATTTTCACCAAACCAAGAAATATATAAGTATCTATATAAAGTGCTAACCATAATTAATTTAGGGCATACGTTCAAATTTGTCATAGGGCGAAAGGACTAAGCGTCTCCTATTACAAGTTCTTGGGGCATTCCCATACCATTTATACAATTCACGGTTTGACTATCTGCCTTTAATATGGTGTGCCTTCCTTAAACGCAAAGCAAGGTTTTATATGAAAAAGTATCGACAACCCTTCTTTCAACCTTGTTTGTCTTTGTTCAGAGGTTTCAGGTTCAAATCTGAAAATAAAATCGCTTTTAATAGAAACATTTTATCTTTGAAATGAAACTTCCCAATACAAATTCAAATTTATCGGATCTCAAAACGGTTATTGGATCCCGAGTGGAAAGTCAAAAAAACCTCTTTATCAAGCTTATCTCTCATGAAAATAAAAGCACTACTACTCCCATGTCAACCTTCTTCAAGAGCATTTCTTATATATACTTGCTGCTTTCTCTCTTTATATTCAAGCTGCAGCCACGCTTGTCAAATCTCTCTTCTTTCCATCTTAGGCGGAGCCGCAGCGTCGATTACGGATTCGACCAAACTCAATAGCTTTGACTCAAATTATATATTTATTTTAAATTTTTTATTAAATATATATATATTATTAATTTAAAATTCAATAACTTAAAAAAATTAGAATTTCGATCTCATACGCTTGAAATCCTGGCTTCTCTTACCTCTACGTCTACTTAATACTTTTTGCTTTGTTTTTCTCCTCTCGCATGTATCTCCATATGCTCCCTTTTCTTTATTCCTGCTTCCTTAATATTATGGCAGCAATTTCTATCAGACATATATTCACAATCATTCTTCGGTTATCACTCTTCTTATAATTCTTTCTATATAGACGGAGCTACTTCAATTTTCCTACGCAAAATAGTACTAGTAGCATAGTTAGCAGCCTTGATCAATATTCCCTTTTCTCGTCGGATCAAAATATTTTAAGCAGCAGGAGAGAGTTGGCTACTAAATTTGACTTCACGCCGTTTATGCACCACCGTCATCACCACCAGAAACACCTTTCACCGCCTCCTGAAAGTGAGATCGACCAACGTTACGGTGTTGAGAAACGCTCTGTTCCTTGTGGCCCAAATCCTCTTCATCATTGAGGTTAATATTGTAATTATTAGCAGAATATATTTATACCTTGTATCATTCAACAATATGTCTCATCACTACTATTATAGCTAATCTTTTAATCTCTTGTTAAGCTAGACATCTTGTATATGTAGAGGAACTTATATTTGTGTCATATGAGAAAAGGTTAATAATATTATTCATAGCAATTCATTTTTTCACCTTCGAAATAAAAATTTAGCACTTCTTTTCTTTAATTATTCGTATATAATTACTTGTGTAATCAAATAAACTAATTAGTTTTTTTTAATGAAACTTGAATATCATGAAATTTTTGATAAATCTGATGTCATTGCATGCATTAGATTCACAAATATTAAATATATACTCCCTCCTTTCAGTTTTACTTGTCCAGTATATTAAAAACAGGTTCAATTGTAAATTATAAATTGTAATACTTTATACATGATCATATCTTTTATTTCACCACAATTAGTACATAAAACTTACTTATTGTGTTTTTTTTATTCAGTAACTCTCAATAGACTAGTAGGTACTGCCAAGTGTCCAATATAAATTTTGGTGGTTGAGATTTGTTTAATTAGCTATTAAATAATTTTACAACATATATGAAACTTTATAAAATAAGTGGGTTAACTCATATATCATCCCAATCCTCAGTCCTCACTCGTGGCTCTTCCCCTTCATTCTATTTTCCACACTACACCCTGGATTGTCTTACCTCAAATATAAAATCAAAAAAGAAGAAGAAAAAAACAGCGTATTACGTTCTCGTTATGTGTAAAATCCGGAAAAAGATCGAATCACAAGGGTTTATTGTACACAGCTTTATTTTATATTTCTGTAAGTGATCGTTTTTACAGCTCGGTGTTCGTGACCTCCCTAATTACATAACAGGAATTTTACCAGTTACAACAAAACTTCCCTTCTACCTCAATATAAAACAATTAAAAAGAAAAATAATGACAGATAAAAAGCAAGAAAGGACTTTAAAATGGTCTATAAGTATTAATTTCTGAAATCTCATTCAATAAATTGATCAATTGAATGACAAGGAACTAAGAATGTCGATGTAGCTCTTCACATAATATTAATTGGTGAAAATGACAAGGAATTATGACATAGGCACTAGCGCTTTCTTTTGAGAAATGGGAGCAAACACAACGTTATAATCCATTATACTTCATCTTTCTACCGTCAAAAATATTTTGTCTTAGAGAAAGACAAGTCCGGCAAAATTATCTTTTGCGATATATTTTGGCAGAATAGCTTAAAAGATATCCGTATTTGTCCCAGTTTAGCATTTTCGTTCTTGTATTTTATAAAATTTTCTTCAGATACTAAAACTCTATCAAAATTAATATTTTAAATATCGTTGACCATTGATCAAGCTGATGTGGCATAAATATAATTAAGGTGGACAAAATGCTTAGTATACACACGCATAGTGAGCGTGAAATGATGGCTAAATCAGAAAATGACCAAAAATTAAAAAGAGAAAGAAAAAAAAAAAGTATAACAACTCATATCATCTTAAACCCACCAGCCTCTTCGATTTTAGCTCTGACACCGCCACCTTCTCCCATTTCACCACCACCATCTCCACCGCCACTATCTCCTTCTACTCTTCCATCATCACCGTCATCTTCCTTCAGAGATACTTTTGAGCCATTTCTTTTGCCGCCGCCACTACCACCTCCACTATAACAAAGAATCGCCTCCTCTTCTCCCTATTTCTTTGTTAATTCAGTCCAAAATGGGATAATAAATAAAAAAAAATTTAATTATTTGAAGTGTTGGTGTCTATTTTGGATGAATTTTTTGAGCTCTCAAATGGATCGAGCTCAACAAATTTGCTTCTCAAAGGCAATATACCACCAACATAAATTGGACCTTTACAAGCCTTCTTGTCCACAGATTTCATGGCCTTAAACAATTCAAATCCTCCTTTAATATTTTCTTTTCATTATTCTTAAAGATTAAAGACTTACGGCTATCGACAAAATGAGTTGTTGGATTATTATTCTTGATGCATAATTCAGATCGGTACATTGAGTGGATTTGGGGGTTTTGACTTTTTGTAATTTGGGAAGAATAGAGTACAAAGAGGAGGTTAAATAGAGAAGAATCCTTGAAGGGTGGAAGAAGTAGCTTGTCACCATGTGAGAATTTGTGAGCTTTCAAGGGTGAAAATAGTGGTGATGGGTAGAAGGCAGAGAGCTGGAAACATGGAGAGAGAAGAAAAAGTGTAGGGTTCTTTTTTTTTTTTGAAACAAATAAATTGATTTGAAGATTTTATAAACAGTAAATTTTTGTAAAATAAATTATGATTTAGATATTATTTATCTAGGTGGATCTGATGTGTCCTTCATAATCAGGGAGAGTGAATAACATACATGATTGGAGGTGTTTAAAATATTAGTTTTCATCGAGTTTAAGTGTCGAAATGAAATTTGATGGAGTTCAGGAACCGAGATGTCAAACCATAACAAGTAACTGTGTCTCCTAAGCTATTCTGCTATATATTTTTCCTAAAGAGGTTGTTTTCTATAGATTTGTTATCAAAAAATATTTTTTACCAAAAGGGGAAAAAAACTTCAATTACTTATGTGTCGACTGATATTTCTTTATAAGTATTTTGACTTTTACTCCATATTAGTTGTCTCAACTAACACTTAGATATTATGGAAAAAGGCCAAAAATGCCTTAAACTATTTAATTTGATACAAAAATGACATTCATCCACCTATGAGCCAAAAATACTCCCACCGTTATTTTAGTGGCTCAATTATGCACTTATTACTAATGGACTTATATAAAAGAAATAGAAAATTTTAATGATTATCCATGTGTTACCGTGCTATTCGCCTAAATATAAATCTTTGATAAATTAAAAAAAAAATCACCATAAACTTAGGTTTTGATTGATCCGCCTTGATTTTAAATCCTATTAAAATCCAAACCCGATTTTAAAAGACAATGTAACATCTTCTTTATCTTTTGGATTCTGCAAATGGAAGAATTTGCGCCACTGCAACAACATAAAATAATTTAAGCAAGAAAATGTTGAGTTTGGGAATGAAATGAAATGGGTATGTGTATAAAATTCGGGATCTTGACTTAGGAAGTAATTCATTAAATGAAATCGAGTGGGTATAAAATGGGTATGAGAAAAAAAATTATTATCTCCTCCTCTAATTCAATTCCGGAGATTGGAGAAGACAGGGGGAGTTGCCAACGGGACATGTCCTTTTTTCGGGCGAGTGTGAAGAAACCATAATTGGTATTTTTTTAAAATATTTTGGTAAAGATTTAAATTTAGATCAATGGGACGGTGACATGTGGATTTTAAATAAAAATATTTTTTAAATAAGTCAGTTAGTTAATAAGCGCATAAACGAGCCACTAATATAACAGTAGGGGTATTTTTAGCTCAATAAGTGGATGTAGGGCATTTTTATACCAAATCGAATAGTTTAGGAGCAGTTTTGACCCTTTTTCGTAAATATTATTATCAATTGTAATACTTAAAAATTTTAGCCAACCAATTTTCCGACACTATCATCAATCTTTAGTAAGTATTTTGTATTTTTCGTATATCAATTAAGTATCGGGGAGAAAACTACTAATTATTTTTAAAAAATAATTTTGAGGAAGACATATTCGTTCATATGGAAAATAAACGAGAACATCTATAAAGGGTGGGAAAGAGAAAGCATGCACAAGAAAAGAGGGTCGCATGATTATTTCCATCCATCCTAGTAGAAGAAATTAGGCTTGGGCCAAAAATCTTTGTTCAATTGGCCTAATATTTTTCATTCATAAAATAAAATATATAACAAAAGGATATATCTATACACATTTTATGAAATTTAATCTCACAAAACAAATTGGACATGAATGTAAAAATTCTTACCATTAAGATTATTTGAAATTACTATCGAGTTATTATAAAAATAACTGTGTCTTATTAAATTTTCATCTGCCGTACCATTTATCATTGCGGTATTTGTAGTGTATAATCTTTAAGCAATTGGTATTCCACATTTACGTTACTCGCTAGTTTTTCTTTTGATTTGGTTCTAATGCAATTTTAGTACTGTACTTTATTTAAAGAATGACCTTATACGGCACACGAAATCCAGTATTATTTAGCAAGAGAGACGGACCTATCACTCTTATAAGTCCAAAGAGTGTTTGTGAATATGAGGTATCACGTCAAGGTAAAAGAGCAGCAGAATAAGTATAAGAAAATGTCCTCATACTTTAAATTTAATTATAATATGATTTGAATTTGGTATCAGATTGAGGCCTGCTGGCCAAAAGCCCAAGCAAGCTCTAGTATTCAAATGTAATTTACAAGAATTAAAGGGGATTAAGGAGAATAGGAAACTTAGGAAATCTTGGGTGTAACTGATTTGGAGTCTTCTAGAATAGAGCAATAAGGGCTGGAAAGCAATGAAACAGGAAAATTAGGTCAATTAAGAGACTGACAGATTAAAAAACAAAAATAAAAGGGGCTGAAAAGAAAAGAACTAACAAAAAAGGTGCTGAAATTTTTCTATAAAAACAGTACAATTATTTATTCTGGATTCATTCGGTGATACAAATAATTCCCTCACACGTAGTTCATTCCTCATTTTTTATTCTCTCACCTTCAAATACAGAAAATCTGCACTTCAAATTCTGAATTTCAGATCTAAAAACAAATCAAAAACTCCCCAAAAGATAAATAAAAACCATAAAAAAGAAGATTTAAAGCTGGTTTTGAATTCATTCAACTGCTCCATATTTTATGGGCATTTGAAAGCTGTTTTGAGTTGAAGAAGTTGTTTGTTTTCTGTCGTTCTTCCTTTTGCTGTTGCTTCCTGTCATTCTGCTATTTTGCTGATAACTCGTAGCTGATCTGCGTAGCTGATCTTTTCCTTATTTTCTTCCATTTAGACCTTTATTTGGTCTTTGATTGATGCTTAGGTATGTTCAACTATCTCTGTCACTGTTTTTGAATCCTGAATCAAAGTTCTACTTATTCATGTGCTAATCCTGTTCAATTTTAGAGATATATGGTATGTAGCTGTTGATTTATTTTGATTTGCTTTCCCCCGTTAAGTTATGAAGTTATTTTATTCCAAATATGTTAGAACCATTAAATATATCACTGGCAGATGTTAGTTTAAGCTAAAATTTCTTTCCTTGATCAAGCGTGAATTATCAATATTCGTGATTCCATATTTGAGTTGAACCATTATTAATAAGTAGATTAGCATCTCCTATTACTAATCTTCTAGTTTATAAGATTGATGGCACATGTTCAAAATAACATTAACATGTTAAATCAAGTATGCTCAGTCTATCTAATTTGTTTTGTACATCGATGGCCATCAGATTTGCAAGAATAGCCTAGTGGCTGCTTCCTTGTAAGTTAAGAGTTACATAGAAGAGGTGAAAATTGGATGGCTCGGCTTGGCTTTTCAGAATAAGAACAACCCGAAGGCATAGAATTAGATAAATACTAGTGAAATCAAATGAAATGTTGTCTTTTTATTCATATGTATATGCAGATATTAATTTAGTATTCTTGTAATAATTTAAGCTGCTCGTTTACTATTTTTGAATGTGATTGCTCAAATTGTAGGGTGAAATTCAAAAGTAATTGAAATTTAGCCACTTTTCATGTAAAGATAAATCTGAACAAAAACACTTTTGAAATTCGAAAAATATTCCAGCATGATATACTTGAGTTTCAGTATAATATACTGGAGTTCCAGCATACTATGCTAGAAGTTCATACACAGGTGCTCCATTCTCCAGTATATTATGCTGGAACTTTCTGTGTGCTGGAGTTCTAGCATAATATGTTGGAAGTGCATATACATGTGCACCAATCTCCAGTATATTATGGTGGAACTTTCAATATTGCAGTAAAATAGTGATTACTTTTCAATGACTTTACAAACGCTGGCTATTTTTTAATTATCAGTCCGAAAACTGACTAGATCATGCTATTTTCACCAAATTGTATGTGCTGGGCTCATTGCGGAAGCCTAGAATCTTATTTCAATTGTTAGAACAAAGAGTAATTTGCAGCACATGCGTTTGGGCTGATATGTTTGCTTTGGAGTCATTTGGACTCTACCACTATCTGGCCTAGCTCTTCTAAAGCCCATTTCGATTTGCTGACCCATTATTTGGATTGGTCATTCAAAACCCAGTTTTGTGTCCCTAGTTTCCTCACGTGAGAACTCATTTAGACTCAATCAGTCATGTCTGCACTTGCCCATTAAATTAAGATAAGGCTAAGAAAAGAATTCATTAATTGATATAGTTAGTAATAATATTAGTGGTCAATCAGTTTCCTTTACCATCAATTCTCATTAATTTCCTACGCCATCAATGTTCTTACTATGTGTCACGAGGCAGGTTATATGGAATTGCTATCGTCAGATTTACATCCCACCCAATTTGTAAAATTGTACGTATTACATTAACAAATGACTTCTTAAACTTGAAGATTTCGCGGTTATTCCCAATTGCTGGTTTTAATTGACGAACACCCGTAGAATGCTTTAGACACGTCTTTAATCTATTATCGTGATTACGTACACGTTCACTTGACATAATTATGATCTCACAATAAATTAAAGTATGCATTCACGTGACTTTGGTCAGACAATCTTAATAATAATTAAGTATTATTAATTGTGTACATTTATGTATAACATGATTTTGACACACCAAACAAAATGAATCGACACACACGTGGTTCATGTCGAGATAATTCCATAATTATTTATAAATGAGTAATTTAAAAGCGGTAAAGGATAAAATGCACATAGTCTAAAAATACGTAATAATCGATAATCAGGCCAAGTTATGATTATAAAGTGACCGCGTTAAGATTGCAGAATCTTGGAATGCCTAACACCTTCTTCCGGGTTAATAGAATTTCCTATCCGGTCTTCTGTGTTTCGCAGACTTTAAATGGAGGCAATTTTCTTTGATTTGAAATTTTAAAATAAATGATGGCTTGGGACACTTTTAATAATTATTCCAAGTGACAACTTTTGAAATCAAAAATAAAAGAATCTCATTTCAATAATATCACTTTAAATGGAAAAACACATTTCCCAATAAAAAAGGAGGTGTGATATTTGTGAGAACAATATTTTATTTTATTTCTTATTTTTGACATGAAATCTTTATGCTTTTGCTTCTTGGATAAAATGGTCCAGAGTTAAAAGAAAGGTTGATGATGTTGTTTCAGGTTTACAACGCAATGTCTACATAAAATATGAAGTTAAGAAACGAGATTCAGAACTTAAAAGGTTAGAATACAAAGAACTTAGTTGTTTAACTGCTGTGTCTAGTAGATTCAATTCAACCTTTATCGAAGAGTTTTAAAAACTTAAAAATTCAAAATATTAAAAAGGGCATTATAAAAACATCACAACCAAAAAAGGGGAGAGAAAACGTATTTATTAATTACCTTAGCCAATATTACAATAACAAACACAACACCGTTGAAAATAGAAAGTAACTTTAATTTTTAACTAGAAATCTGAAAGTAAAGCAAACAATAAAGCAAATTCTGAAAGCGATGACCACGAAATTACCTAGAAATTTATTCTCAAAATTACCAAGAAATCAAGAAATTCTTTGTTGAACTAGAGAAGTCCACCGTCAGAATGGCATAATATATATTTTTAAAACAAAAATAACTTCATAATGACCAAAATATCCTCAGGTGAAGAGGGATGTCAACGAAGAGCACCCCGCTTCACCTGTTTCTACGCTACTTCTTATATAGTTGAAAGTAGAAAGAATTAAGCAAGTCTCGTCTATCGGACACTATAACAAGTTATTTTAGTATTTTTATTTGTGTTCTGCCCCATTATAGAAACTTATTTTAGATAGTATGGATGATAATTTTGATATTATATCGAGAGAAAATTCTTTTCCTTTTAATTTTTTCCTGATTGAAAAAGGAAATTCCTTCGCAAGATAATTTTGTTAAGAATATTTTGCCTTCATAAACTTGATTGATTTTCTATTCTAATTCCGATGTTTTCCATTTTTATACACATGAAATTGTAGAGTTGAATTAGGATTTATATTGGTTTGCTGCTTTGATTCATTACTAGAATATAAAGAACTAACAAGGTTTTTAGTTTCATATAGAGATTATTCGTTAGTTTCACTCAACATATATAGTATTTTGATTAATAACCAATTTTCTTTGTATAATATTTCAAATACTTGTAAATATAAAAGGCATTTAAAACATTTCATGTTCAAATGTACTATAGTAAAGTACATGAAATTTTAAATTTTTTCTCATTGATATAAATATATTCTCTTCCTTAATTCTCTCCTTTAAGGAAGTAATATTTCAAATATGACACTATCATGTTGGAATATTATAGTGGAACATTATTTGACATGCTACTATATAAACTTTATTTGAAGTCTTTCTTTTTAAAAAAGAAAAAATCCAAACGCGAGAAACATATAAATTTCTGGCAAGCGTTTCATTTGCAGTGTAGCAGTGATCAGTGTTTGAATTGCCTGCGAAAGAACATTTCAGAGGAAAAGTTCAGCTACTCGTTCAAACCCTAACTCTTTGGTTCTATGGATCCTCGTCGTCCCTCTCGGGTTATAGATCCAAAAGTTCGTCGGGTGGGTTTTTTCGCACCCGACCCACACATTTCCGACCCGGATAACCATGCCGGACTTTCCTCATCTCCGCCCGGCAATTCGGTGATCCCTCACGCCTTCGACAGCGTCTCACAGGCTGTCCCTGTTCCTAATTCTACGTCGACGTCACGGCCTCGGCGGTCTTCTTTTGACGAGAGTGAGCAATTGGTGGTAGGAAGTTACAACCCTATGCAGTCGGTGCTTGGAACTTCGACGGCGTCTAGTGGAATTGGCGTAGAGGGAGAGTTTTCTGAGGACTCAACACACTGGATACGTCAGACTGACGGCTTCGGTTTGTCTTCAGCTGCCCGATTGACGGAGTCGAAAGACGATCAAGGTATCTCTAGCATTTGTAATTTAGCCCATATAAACTGGGCATTATGATTATTTTCGACTCCCTCAGTTTTAGTATAGGTATTTGCAATGCTAGATAATGTGGAAAATGTCCTGTTGTATTTGTTTAAAATGGTAGGACGAACTTTTGCTCTTTTTCTTTATTATTTATGACGGTGATGTTCGAGCTAGCTTGCATGCACTTTGATATTCCACGAGGTAAGTGCTACCTCTCCTGGCATACCTGCTACTGCGCACCAGCACCAGGTACCTCTCACCTGCCACCAGCACCGAGGTACCTGCTGCCTCCCACCTGCACAGGTACTTGTGACCTCCCACCAACACACGTAGCAGGTAACTTTGTCCACTCAGGCTTAGGCAGATGGGACTGAACTTCATTTCATTCTCTGCTCGATTTGGGGTAGATGACAATTAGATTAACCCAATCACTCTTCTGAGACCATATACTCTGCACATTCAGTATCATCTTGTAGCTTGTAATTTTAGCTTTATGTATGGGACCCTATATGGTAATGTTTGATGTTATAATTAGGACTGTTAGTTTTAGACATATGTATATAATAGTCTTGTCCCACATTGGTAGAGAAGAAGTATAGGATTGTAGAATATAGCTATAAATAAGGGCCTCTTGTATTGTATCAAAAACATCAATAATATATTTTCTTTCTCCCGTGCTTTCTCACATGGTATCAGAGCTATCGTGAGATTTTATCGCTGTGCATAAATTCCAGCGATTCCGAGAAGAAAATTCAGTCACCAGGAAGCCTTTTT
>MCJB01026498.1:86480-106830 GCA_002018475.1 Nicotiana obtusifolia | reverse complement strand
GACAAGATGAGAAGACAAGGCAAGATACTCGCCCCCATTATCTGAGTAAAGGAATTTAATTTTAAGTTGAAAGTAATTTTCAACAAGGGCCTGAAAGGTAGTAAAGATAGATCGCACATTAGATTTATGACGCATCGGATACAACCACATGTAGTGAGTAAAATGGTCAACAAACAACACATAATAATGAAAGTTCTCACTAGATGAAACAGGAGATGTCCATACATCAGAAAAAATATACTCTAATGGTCTAGTGGAAATAATAGAAGATTAATAAAAAGGTAACTTATGACTCTTGCTGCAACTACAAGCAGTGCAGCTATTATTAAGTGCTAAGCTAGAACAAGACAACTGATAATGCGATAAAATGTGACGAGAGATAGCAGATGCCGGATGACCAAGGCGAGAGTGCCAGACAGTATGAGGAGGATTGGCATCTGAGAAGTTAACACAGGCAGAGGGGCTAGATGAGGGCCACACATAGGATCCATCTCTAGTGCGTAATGCCAGAAGGTGAGTCCTCGAATTGAGATCCTTAACAACAAAACTAGAGGAAGTAAATTCAACTGCCACATCATTAGACTTACATAACTGGAAGACTGAAAGTAAGTATTTTTTTCATAGTTGGAACATGTAACACATTATGTAAAGTAAGAGAACGATGAGAAGTAGGAAGAGTAGTCGAACCAGTATGAGTGATAGGGAGGGCGCTACCATCTCCAATGTATACAGAGTCAGTGTGCGGAAATGGTTGGGGGAGAGAAAGATTGGCTAGGTCAGTGGAGATGTGGTGAGTTGCGCCACTATCGAGAAGCCAAGAAGGACCTGGTGCGGTAACAGAACTGCTAGCAGTCGGACCCTATGCATGAAAGGCCTGAAAACCGGCCTCAGGCGAAGGCATGTAGGGGGACCCATGGACACCGGAATATGGAGTGTAACCAGCATAGTTGACCGCCGGCTGAGTGACCGGTTGCCAAGGAGGTGGCTGCCACTGCCGAGGGGCAGTCTGACGTGTAGGAGCGGACAGCGGCACCGGAGCAACATGTGGCAGTGGCGAACGTGAGGCAGCAGCAGGAGGGCGGTGGAGATGTTGAAGTATCCACCCATGTGTTGGACAATCCTTCAAGGGATGATCTTGAATGCCACAAGCTTGACAACGACCACGATATGGACGTCGCTTATTGCGATTGCCCGACGACAAAGGAGTAGGAGGCGTCGACTGGGCTGCAACGGCAGCTACCATGGCTGTAGCAGGTTGGGACTGAAACATTGATGATCCCAATGGCTTAAGTTTCAACTCTTCATGTAATAATTTTTCTTGCAAAGTATGAACAGTAATCGGTGTATCACGAGCATTGACGGAATCAACAACATGTTTATATATAGGATCCAAGCCATCTAATATCTTGTTAAGCAAATCTTCCAAATCAAGAGGTTTGCCCAACAATGCCAATTCATCCTTGATAGTACGAATAGCATAGAAGTACTGTGTGATTGATGATGTTCATTGAACAGTATGGTTGAGACGAGCACGAACCTCTTTAATATGACTTCGCGAAGGAGCGGCATACGTGGCCTCCAAGATGTCGTATGCCGCCTTTGAAGTGGTTGCCGGATTCACCAAAGAAGCAACTTCTTCGGCAAGACTTCCAAGAATGGAAGATAATAACAACTTGTCTTGGCGGTACCACGATAGATAAGCCGGATTGGGAGTGGAGGACCCCGTTCTGGCTACAGTGGACGCAACAGATATAATAGTAGGAGCTGGTGCGATTTTTGTCCCATCAATCCAACCAAATAGACCAAAACCGTGAAGAAGAGTGTCTACTTGTTTCTTCCAACCCATGTAGTTGGACCTATGTAGTTTGGCGCCAGGGATCATGACAGAGATGAGTGGTGTTTTAGGGTCATGAGGGTTAGGGAGGAATTGAGGAGTAATAGAAGCCGTTTCAGCCATCGTTTAGAAGGAAAGAAGCAGCGGCAATGGGGTTGGCGCGGCGTCGCAGCAGTGGTTGGCAGTGGCGACGTGTAGCGGCAGTGGGGTGGCGCTGCTTGGGTGGGACGGCTAAGGCTAGGGTTTGGTGATGGAATCCGTAGGAATTAGGCTCATAATGATACCATATTGGATATTATTTGTGGTGAATAATTCATTCATTCATTAGATGTCAAATATATAGAACTATTACAAGAGATAAGTATGGATATAACATATATGGAAGAACTCTAAATAAGGTAAACATCTATTCTATAAGTATGAAAATATAACATATATGGAAGAACTCTAAATAAGGTAAACATCTATTCTATATGTACTCCCCTACTCATGATATCGAGTCACAGGAGATTAGGGGTGTTTTAAAGAAAAATTAAAAAAATAAAACCAAACTGAAAATTAAATCAAAATAAAACTAAAACCGACATATTCTTTGATACGGTTTTAAATTTACTAATTGGTTTGGTTCACTATTTAGAATTGATCCAACCGACTCTATATAATATAGTATTATTTTATAATATTTTATGACCATAAATTTTTTTATATAGAGATCTTTTAAATACTTTATATAGTTTTAATCAGAACAAGTTGTATAAATGTATTCATGGTACATGCTTATTTGAGTTTTCTGTTCTTCTCCATGACTTTATTAAGGAGAGATTTCTATATTGTTATAATCATTAATGTTAGGAAAGTCTGGAAATATATGGACATAAGGTTGCTATTTGATTTTGAAACTCAATAATTGTTATGTCTTACAATGAAATTTGTTACATGTAAATGTTTCAATAGATAAAGTTAGCTGAACTTGATAATTAATCTCGGATAGCATATGTATTAAGTTAGCTGAATTTGGTAATTAAAATGCCTTCGAAAGCATTTCTATGTTTTGTAATGTTGATGACAAATTTAAGTATTAATATAAGTATCTCTTATTCTGTCAAAAAAAAGAAGAAGATTAAAATCCAAGTTAACTATTAGAGAAAAAGACATAAATCTTAGCAGCCTTACCAACAATTAAGATGGAGACTATGCCTTTAGTTCATACATTAGCGGCCTTTTCTTATTATGGTAAAGATCATCAATTGGTAGAGGAATTCCATTAACTGTCGGTGTCATTACGTAATGGCAAGAAATTAAATTCGGTAAAATTTCCTTTATTTATGTTTGATGATATAAGGCCCCACAAATTTATGAAAGTTATAATCAAAATATTTTCAAGTGTAATTGATAATCGATGAAACCGAAAGGTATATATCGATCAACAAGAGAGGATGAAGGTCATTGGAAGGTTATTTTTACATTTGTTGTACAAGTTGAAAGAGGTCTAGAGTAGTGCAAGTGCATATAATGAGACTGCACAAGCGAAATCAAGCAAATGTAATAGGATTTGGCGCAAGGATTGATGCTTCACGTCCCCTAGGGCGTCCGACCCTCAGAGACTATTTTTGCTGCAAATGGAAAAGACGCCAAGAACTGCCTAAGGCACACCCGACACCACAAGTATAAGGCGCCAGAGGAAGAAAAGTGCAGGATCAGTTGGATGTGAAGCGTCCACCGAGGCTTCAATGCTTTCGGGGGTCGTTTGGTACGAATACAAGTAATGCAGGGACTGTAGTGTTGGAATTATTTTTTATTAAGTGTTTTCTTCATTATATTAAAAATTAGCTATGCAATGTATAATCTAAGCTTGTATTTGATTTAAAACTGTACAAAATCTTCTTTACAATTATACCCTTGAATATTTTTCTTTTTGTATATAAAGAAATTTAGGTAATTTTAAGATCTTATCCAGATAGAGTTAATGCAGGGATTAGTAATCCCTTGATTTTCTTGGTATTAGCTAAGCCCTCCTATGAGGTATAAGTAATCTAGGTATTAAGTATGCATAAATTGAATTGAGCAACCAAATATCATATTGGACGGATTAAATTTTTATAGAGGGATTATTTTACTTAGTACAACATACCAAACGACCCCTGAGTGGAAAAAACGTATAAAAACAATGATGAAGAGAGAAAAATATCATTTTTCAAATTGCCGTTAAACTATTCAAAATAGACCGCTTTTATCCTTCGTTAGATTTTGGTATCAAAACTATCTTCGCCGTTAACCAACCGAGCATACCCACTTATTTAAATATCAAATATATTTCTTTTACTTTCATAAATTATTTAATTATACCCTTACTTATACTATCCGTCTCTCAAAGCCCCTGCCGTTACACTTTGGGGCAGGTAACCTTATTTTAGAGAGTGTCACGGCCCAACCCAAAGTCCACCCCCACAGCTTCTCTCCTCTTTTCTTCCTCTCTTCTCATTATTGTAACCATGGCCGAAATGTCCATCGGCGAACTCGCCGAAAACCATGAAGAACCTTTAGATTTGTCACCTTGCACTTTCTCTTCCCCTTTCTCTATACCTACAAACACATTTACACACAGATCTGGAGAAATACATACAAGAGACCGGAGATCTGAAAGTTTCGGCTCTAGATTTTACTGGATCTGATCAGAAATACATTTTTCCGGCGAGTCACTGTTATCTTTTCTCATGTTTTCCTTTTATTTATCAAATATTTCAAGAGGAAAGTTGTTGATGTTTGGGGTTGCAAAGACTGCAGCAAAGTGAAAGCTGGTGGTGCTTACATATTGAACAATGCTAACGCTGTCAAGGCTTAGGGAGCAGACAGAGAGCTTGAGTCATTCAGCTGCTTATTGAAATTGGAATTCGAAACAGTCTCCAATGTTTGATATTAAGAGAGCTTGAATCTTGATTTTGCAATTACAGAGCTGGACTAAGTATTGTGTTTGAACATCCTGGTTTAGCCTAAGCATTGGAACGATATTCCCAATGTGATATGTCCAGGAAAAAAAGGGGTTAATAAGGATGGAGACTCAGGCAGGTTTGGAACTTGGCAATATTCAACTAGTTTTATGTTCATGCTTAAGCAATAATTTCTAATTAATAGTAGGACAATAGACTTGCAAAGATTTTTCACCAGAGAGAGACGATAGTAGAACAATGTTGCAGTTTGTATTAATTGTTTTAAGCATTGAATTGATGGGTTTCAGAAGAAATCACAGTGAGGCGAGGGAGAAGAGAGGAGGAAAAGAGGAGAGAGAAGCTGTGGTGGTTGGACTTTGGGTTGGTTAATGGATTTTTCGAAGTGAACGGGGTTAGGAAAAAAGGGATGGGTCAATTTAATCTGCTAAAATAAGGGTCTATTTGGCCCTAAGTGTAATGGTAAGAAATTTTTGAGAAGTGAATAATACAACGAAGGATATAATTACATAATTTATGAAAGTGAAAAGATATACCCTTTTTCCGTAAATACAATATATTTGATGATTTAGTTGTCCAACGTGATTAAAAAAAAAAAGCCGTCCTAAATTTTGGCTCTCCATTTGTGTTACTTCAAGCTCCCCTTACTCGACAATTGACTCCTCTCTAAGGCTGGGAATTCCTTGCGGTACCATTATATCCCGTAATTATCAAAAGAGTATAGAATACTAGCCGCGCGTGTACTACAAAATTCAAGGGTTTGGTTTATTTTACATTAACGCTTCTTTAATTGGTTGTTTTATTGATTTTACAATCTTAAAGCAAGGAAAGAAAAGAAGCACACACAGAAACATTAATCTATACTATATTAAAAGCACGAAACTCCTATCGAAATATCGTTTGTTTTTTTTACCTTTTAAAAATAAATTTTACATTGAATAAAATTATAATTTAAGTTAATTTTTTAATATTTAGGACTTTAGAATCAATTAATTTTCTTTATTGTTTTCTTCATTATGACTAAATATGGAGTTAAAGTTATAGTGGTATTGCAATTAATTACTTTATCTTATAAAAGCTAACTTCTTCCACCAATAATTCTTAAGGACATCGCCTATTATTCTATTTCTACAATAATGATGAAGACTCTTTAAATCAAGCTTGGTCCTCTTCCCTGTGTGCTATTAGTTTCTTTTTTTCTTGCCGCTAATTGATCAGTGATTCGTCAATCACGGTAAGGTCCTGGCTTCTTTTATCTTACGAAATTCTAATACAAAGTCTAGCAATTCTTTTATCTTATGAAATTTTCATACAAAGTTAAGCAACATTTTTTAACAAGAGACATGCACGCTTGGAATGAAAAAGCCGTAGTGGTTTGATATACTAACATTCGGTGGCAGAGGCAGGATTTTCGATAATGGGTTCAATAAATAAATTCAATAATACCCCTTGGCGATTAAGTTATGATTTTGGATTGTGTCAAATAGATTCAACATATAATCTATAAAAGCACAAAATTAATTTTGTCTTATATGTGCAATGTAATTTTCCGACGAAGGAAATTCGAGTAAAACCCTTCCACCCCTTCTAACGTCCTTTCGTTTTATCTTTATCTTTTTTCTTTTTTTTGGTTCAAATGGAGTACGGTCTTGTATTTTTTTTTAGTAAAAAATTAATTATGCTTGCGATGCTACTGCCTACTGTTCACCACTGTCACAAAACTTTTATAGGCTATTCTACCATGATAGCTCCAATTTCAAGTAAGTTCCATCTTTTATGTATATTAAGAGTTTAATTTTCATACAATGACAGTATAATGAAAAAGCTTAATTTTCATCAGGTTATCAAAAAAAAAAAATTACATGTAACAACATATTTCATATTAAAATTGGACCCCTTTCCTACTTAAACAATGATTTATCTTTTACTGGTTTTTCAATAATGAGATTAGTTTACTAAAAAAATATTTAAGATCATAAAAGAAAAATGAGAGAGAAACCATACCATAATTAATTAATAAACTTTACTATTATATAAGATTTGAAGTTAACTAATTAATTAAGATCTTTTCCGCTTTTAGTTTTGATAAATCAACCACTTCACGAATTTTAGTGCAATCCAAAAGGTAATGCGGATAAAGAATTCTCAATTGGTGGTAAATTATAAATACAGATTTTGTAATTAACTGTGATATTTTTTTTTTTTCAGGAGCTTAATAATCTTTGCAAACACCTATTTTGAATATTGATTATTTATTTTCATTAATAAGGGCACACACTCTTAAATTTTCAAATGCTACATATTCTTATATAAACTGAAATGGAGGCATGATAATTTGTAAAGTTGAGATGATAAAATTATAAAAATAAAACTAAATTTAAGTTAACATATGAAATGACGATTGATGAATTTTACGAAGCAGAATTTTTTCTTTTATTGAGTTAGATATATATATGATCAAAATTTATCAACTCTGGAGCTGAAATTTTATTTATAATCTTAAACAGTTTTACTGGAATATCTATTTTTTATTTAAAAAATAATCACTCATCGAGATGGGGTACACGCGCAAAGCGCGTACCCTAAACTGGTACTATATTAAAAGCACGAAGGCCCTTAGCGAAATGTCGTTCGCGTTTTACATTTTAAATATAAAATTCACACTAAACAAAATAGTCATTTGAGTATATGTCCTAATATTTAGGAATAGTCATTTATGTTGAAATCCCTAATATTTAGGAATTTAATCTTTTCTGTATATAAATTTCATTTATGTAAATCCTTTCTTATTTCAACTAGCTACGTACCACATCATAATAATTACTATAACTTTAACTTAAACTAGGATTCTTCAATAGTAGAGTTTACTTCTTGAAAGAATAGGTTCTCTTTTTTTTTTTTTTCCTTTGTATTTACTTATTTTAGGAACACAAATTGCTTCCTTCTTTGGGAATGAATAGACTATGCCTCTGAATGACTACCTAAAGGAGTGATTATAGACAAATTGGTATAAAATAAAAACTTCTGTATGAAACAAACGAAGGATCGAACAAAGAGCATAAACATCAAAAGTTCAAACGGAAAATAACACTTTTGATGACTCTTCGAGGAAGATTGTTTCAATTAAATTGAGGGTTCTTTTAATTTTCATCCATTTAATTTTCTTTTCCGTTTTGGATCTTTGAGAACAAAGAATAATACGTTAGGTAAGTCTTTTCTTTTTTATGTTATGTTTACCTTTTATTTCCGTTAATTATTTTAGTGTACCATTACTTCATATTGGACAAAGTTGCACGTGTTTAATTATTGCTCGATGAGTAAAAGGTAGATAATTTAATATTATAATTTAATTATTCTTTTATATTAAAAGCACGAATGCCCTTAACGAAATGTCATTCGTATTTTTTATTTTTTGAAAAAAATAATCCTTTAATTAATTTTCTATTATTTAGTAATAGTTATTGAATTATTTTTCTAATATTTAGAAATTCGAATTCGACTAATTTTTTATATTAAATATTTCCTTATCAGCTATATCATTTAACAAATTTATTAAAAAAGTTAGTAACAATTTTAATTGCTTAAGACTTTTTTACATACTTTAGGTTAACATTTTGAGTATTTCAGTGACTTAAGTTTAGAGGACTCTTTATATGGAGAAGAAAAAGATTGAAACTGAGGTATAAGTTGATACGATAGTTAATTGTATAGGTATCAATTAATGAGTATACATTTATAGATTAAATTCAAAGTCCTAAATATTTTAGGTTAAAATTTCGATAAACTTTTCAACTCCTTTTAGGTCTATTAGTATTTTCTTTAAGTTGCTGAGTTGCATGATTGCGTTAAACCAGTCACTCTTTTGAAGGTTTTTCTCTCTGTTCATTATTTCAATTCGACTTCATGCGTAGGTACTTTATCGTTCCTCAAATTTTCTCCTTTTAATGTACATTTAATTTGTTTCAATTTTCTTTTTGAGTTTTTGCTTTTGATATTAGAATTGTGTTTGATAATTTATTGCGTCTTGAAAACCAACTAATTATGTTTTCTACTGTCCAAACAGATATATTTTAATTATCGTGTTATGTTCGTAGTTTAGGTAGATAGAATACTTTATTGTTTCTTTCTTTGAAATTTTATTTGGATTATCAGTATGAATTCAAATTGCTAATTCTATCTTTCTGTGTCTTTTCGTGAAAGTGATAGGTCGAAAACTATTTTGGATAGCAAAAAGAATAATAGAGTTGTAAGTCTCTCTAATTGGTCTACTTTCTTTCATATATTTTTTTCAGTCTCTATCGTCATGATATATTGTATCATTTTGGTGATTATATTGGCATAAATATTAATTTTCATAATTAGAATGTTCTTTGCCAACTTATCTAATTTGTGACAATCAATAAGAGGTTTCGTATTACTTGAGTGTTGGAGCATGTTATGTCGCTCCTTAATCATTGGCATTCTTAAAGTGATATGTAAGGAAGAAACGACCATAAAAATCTTAAAATAATAAAAAGAATATAAGATAACGGCAGCATTTGCTATTTGCCGATATTTGTGAAGCATAAAATCTTAACAAATAAAAAGCTTGAGTGTTGAAGCTGTCACACTTCTTTTCGTACACTCCCCGAGAGGAATATATAAAAGAGTTTTTCCAATTAAAGTGACATTAGTCGAAATGGGATTATTTAATTTATTTTCAGAGTCGCCACTTGGAAATTTTAAATTGGTGTTCCAAGTCACCGGTTTTATCCCAAATCGAGGAAAAGGTTTGACCTTCCTAATGAAGTCTGCGAACCAGAAATTCTAAGTAAGGAATTCTGTTAACCCGAAGGAAGGTGTTAGGCACCCTCGGGTTCCGTGGTTCTAGCACGGTCGCTTCATTGTCATAATCGGCTTATTATCTGATTTTAATACCTATTATTAGCCTATAGTGCATTTTACTTCATTTTCTGCTTTTAAAATTATCGGAGAATTGCAATGTTAATCAAAATATATCACAAATCACGTCACATATGCACCCGCAATTTGTAACATCTTTTAATTCAACATTGAGATTTGGGATTGGGTCACATAAATGCGCACCCGAATTCAGGAAATTAAATATTAGACTAACGCGCCTAAAGCAAATTACGCGTTTTTAGTTTGTCGAGGGCCATGGGATTCGCTAAATAGCGCACCTCGATTTTCAAGTGTTTAATTAATGAGGGCCATATGTTTGTAATTTCATTTGGTATGGCACGCCTCGAATTAGTTCAAAAGTTTTTATTATTTAAAGTTGTTAAATTGGGTCACCTAAAAGGCACCCCCGAAGTTGACATTGTCACTATATCACGGGAACCGTACCCATAGTCACAACGTAGTTAATCGTGTCTAGAAGCGAGTTCTAAAGTTTGAAACATTAAGACTTATTTATTCTAGTTTTACATTTAATTAATTAAGAGGACCATTGGTGATCGTCGTTAATTATATGGCACACCTCTACTAATTAAAAGAATTTCTTGGACCTAAAGTTGTTGGAACGTACCTAACTCTAGAAATGGATTGGCAGTATGCCATACGGAAATGGGTTGGGCATATTTTAGCTTTATAGTCCCAGATTTCTTTCCCTTCAGGATTAAGCCAATAGCCAATATGAGAGCCAAAACATTAAACGTATTCTGGGCAATTTTCTTGCTTTCCAGATGTTTGCATTAGAACGAAAGCATCCTTGCATAGGAAATCAAAAGCTAATAAACCAATCAACCAAAAAAAATCGAAGGAAAATAGTAATATAGTCCCTGATGTCATAACATAGTTATATTCTGCACTTCAACACTAATTTCAAAAACAGCCTGGTCTCACAGTGAACCAGGCCCAATCACGAACATAGCCCCTAAACCCACAGAACAACTATATTCTAAGTTTTACACTAATAGCCCATTTCTGCACAGACTTAAACGAAAGAGGCCTAATTGCAGATGCAGCCAGTAATTTGCAAAGATGATATTATTCTAAATCTTACATTGACAACATCATTTCTATAACAGCCATAAATTATTCAACATAGCTTAGTTACAAATATATAGCCATAAAACCCACAACTATAATCTGGATTTGTTATTAACAAGCACCATTTTCAGCATAGCCATCTTATTAAACAGGTTGATCAATCATAACCAGTGATTTTACAAGGACAACTACTTTTCCAACATAGTAATTCGACAAAACAGATTACGAGCCCAAACTTACAGTAGGATCACAGTTATTAGACTAATAGACTTAAAATAAACCAATTTACTAATACAGCCATTAGGTTAAGGAACATGATTACAATCCGGATTTGCATTAATAATACTGTTGCTAGATTAGCTAAACTAAAATAAATGACTGCAATCTAAATTTACACTACCAATATTGTTGTCAAAACAGTAGCTATCAGCAGAAGCGTTGTTGCCCTATCAATCTTACTAATACCATTACCAGATTAATGTTCGAGAAAGAGACGAAAATCAGCAGTAAACATTCCTTAGTACAAAAGATTTTCAAATGACTATCAGTTACAACTGAACATTCTAAGCAGAACAATGCAACACAAACATGTAAGACAATGGCTATTTAGTAATACAAGGACTGATTAATAGTCATGACAGAATGAATATCCAGATCCAAACAGCAAGGACATGTTTGAATTAAAACTTCGTAGCCACAATCAATAAATGAGGCGAGAATAGTTATTAACGGTGAACAAGCGATTTAAAACGACATGAACAGGAAACTTAGTTTTAAAGAGCTCTTATTCAAATCGCGAAAGTATTCGAACATACCTAGGCTAGTCAATAAACAGATTCTAATGGACCACAGGCAGTCCAGTAAACAGCAGCAACAACTATGCAACCGACAAACAAAATCTAACGAGACAGCGGACAACCAGATTGACAGAAGCAGCACTGGGGAACAGCAACTTATCAACGATTAGCCAACGAGTTTTGTATTCAATGTAGCAAATTTTAGAGACAGAGAATTTCTAAGAGTATTCTATCTTTTTCAGTCCGTTCCCCTTTATGATTGACCTCTCTGTTATATACCAGAGAAAAACAGACCCACCCCATTTTTAGATTTTTCTTTTTATTATATTCTTATTCCTTTTCTGTTAGGAACCCTCACCCCCCTATCCCCACTCACACTCCTTAACATATTTTGTTTGCATGTGTATGATTTCCTCCTCTCAACAGAAATCTATTGAGAGCTTCTTAAAAAATTCTTTTTAACCCCCACAATTCTTATTGTTTTATTTTAGTCAACTACTAGAAACTTTCAACCTTTTCCGATTTTAAACTTAACGGGTCAAAACTGACCCAGCCCAGAACATCGAATGATTTCTAAATTTTCTTTTGGGCTTCAATTTTGGAAAGCTTGTTTGATTCGTGGCTTTGCCGCAGAGTCTTATGACTCGAGCCCAAACGAGGAGACAAAATGACGCAACAATTTTAACAACTATCACCAAATTAAACCAGAAGATTACAGAAAAGGGGAGAAGATGAATCGATATTACAAGCACATACTTAACTAATAAAGAGAAATTGAAAAATGAAGGGCAAAAGGTTACCTCAGATTGGGCCTGGTTTGATTTAATTATCAGCCAGCCCAATCCAATTCTTCTTCTTCTTTATTTCCCCCTTTTTGCTAATGTCTTTTCTTTATTTCTTTTAATTCCTTCTTCTTCTTTTTTTAATTTTTTATGACTAGGCCACTTAATAATTACAATCTTAATCTACCTAAATGTGAAATTAAACTAAATTAACTATTTATAAAAATTAAAATAATGCTAGATTCTAGGAATTAAACATTAAAACTAAAGAGTGTAAAATGCACTATTTTGTGATTTTTTTCAATTTTTATAAAATCAACAATTACTAATTCAATTCAAAAAATGTAAAACTAATATCCTAAATGCAATGCATGATATTTTTAGGTATTTTCATGAATTATTTAACTACAATTAAGTATAAGTAATAAAAATCTAGTTAATTATTAAAAAGGCTAATACTTAATTAAAACTATTTTATTTTATTTATCGGAGTACTTCGGGTACGGTAAAAATCACGTGCTCACAGCTGCCCCTCTTTGCTTGAAAGCACGAAGAGTTTTCGGGCAAAGACAATTGAGCAATTCTGCGGGATTTTTGCCTACCCAAAACTATATGAGAAGCATTTTTGAAAAGAGTTTGACCGAGCCTTGCTTCAAGGGTTGCCTACATATCCTTGGCTATGAAGGAATCAGGTTAGTGTAGTTCTGGAAGTTTTGGTAGCTGGGAATATCAGGAAGCTGTGATTTCGTTGCTGCTGTTGTTACTGCTTGTTGCGCTCCTTATTATACAAAAATAGAAAATAAAAAGCTAAACCAGCTACGTCTGTCAACTATGAGTTACAAAATTCTTATCTACAAATTTTTGATACTTGATCTTGAATCTTCTTGTGCATCTCGAGCTATTGACTCGCATTCTTGAGACGAGTTTTTGCTATTCCTAACTTGGCTCGACCCTGTTCTTTAGGCGGGCTCCTGGTGCTTCTAATTTGAACTTTGAAGCTTGAAATAAACTCTAAAATAGATGCCCTTGTTTTCCAGGTGGGCGCCTGCTACTGAAACTCGAATTATATTCCCTCGTTATTCAGGTGGGCGCCTGCTACTGAAACTTGAATTGTATTCCCTCGTTATCCAGGTGGGCGCCTGATATCACAACAGCGAACCAAACAAGAGAACTTTCTGCCCCAGTTTGGAAACTGGGCATATCTGCGGGGATTCAAATCTTGCTACCTAAAAGACTTCTAAGAATTTTAAAACTAAATCCCATTATTCAGGAGGGTCCTAAAAACTAAAATTAAATCCCATTATCCAGGAGGGTCCTGAAAACTAAAAATTAAATTCCATTATCCAGGAGGGTCCTAATAACTAAAAATTAAATCCCATTATCCAGGAGGGTCCTGAAAACTAATATTAAATCCCATTATCCAGGAGGGTCCTGAAAACTAAAATTAAATCCCGTTATCCAGGAGGGTCCTAAAAACTAAAAATTAACTCCCATTATCCAGGAGGGTCCTGAAAACTAAAAATTAAATCTCATTATCCAGGAGGGTCCTGAAAACTAAAATTAAATCCTATTATCCAGGAAGGTCCTGAAAACTAAAATTAAATCACATTATCCAGGAGGGTCCTGAAAACTAAAATTAAATCCCATTATCCGGGAGGGTCCTGAAAACTAAAATTAAATCCCATTATCCAGGAGGGTCCTGAAAAAAAACTAAAATTAAATCCTATTATCCAGGAGGGTCCTGAAAACTAAAATTAACTCCCATTATCCAGGAGGGTCCTGAAACTGAAAATTAAATCCCATTATCCAGGAGGGTCCTGAAAATTAAAAATTAAATTCCATTATCCAGGAGGGTCCTGAAAACTAAAATTAAATCCCATTATCCAAGCGGGTCCTGAAAACTAAAATTAAATTCCATTATCTAGGAGGGTCCTGAAAACTAAAATTAAATCCCATTATCCAGGAGGGTCCTGAAAACTAAAAATTAAATCCCATTATCCAGGAGGGTCCTGAAAACTAAAAATTAAATCCCATTATGCAGGAGGGTCCTGAAAACTAAAATTAAATCCCATTATCCAGGAGGGTCCTGAAGACTAAAATTAAATCCCATTATCCAGGAGGGTCCTGAAAATTAAAATTAAATCTAATTATCCAGGAGGGTCCTGAAAACTAAAATTAAATCCCATTATCCAGGAGGGTCCTGAAAACTAAAAATTAAATCCCATTATCCAGGAGGGTCCTGAAAACTAAATTAAATCCCATTATCCAGGAGGGTCCTGATAACTAAAATTAAATCCCATTATCCAGGAGGGTCCTGAAAACTAAAATTAAATTTACCTGAGCCATGCTCCCCGTTTGGGGAATTCTCGAATAGCAATTTTGCTTCCCGAGCCCTGGCTTTTGCGTATTGACAACTTTTATGCCTTCTGTTTCAGAGAAATAAAATCTTGTTAGTTTAAAAAACGTGGTGGTTAGTTTGTGGTATCATTGCTGGGGTCTGCTTCTGTTGGGGAATATATTCAAGTTTTGGCTCGGCTGGGGATCTGCTTCTGCTGACTGCCATATGTCACCCTGATTGGCTGCTTTGGACGAGCACAAAGTTGTTTGACCTTTGATTGGGACCGGATTGCATCTTCTCTGAACAATCCGAATCTCTTACCCTTATCTATTGCATTGCACTTTTATTCTGAACGTTGTTGTGTTCTTGTATTCTCCCAAAACCCCAAAACTTGCCTTATTGCATGACCTTTGGTTAACTACATATCGCTCATTCTGGATTACTTCCCTTGCGATATGCTTGGCCAAGTTCAGCTTTGCGCAATTTAGAAGTTGGTAGTAAGCTTTGAAATCCTTTTCTTGCTTACTCAACATGGCTAATTCGCAAGAAACTCACAAAGATAGACTCAATAAACAAAATGTAATGATTTGTGACCAAAAGGAAATAAAGGAAAGTTGTGAACACAAACGATTATGTGAAGGAAATTTGGAAAAGAGGGACTTATCTGAGGGAAGCAGCCAGCTCCAATGATCATGACATGCATTTCGGATTGATCATCCTAATCCGTCCGACCAATCATATTCACTCATGGCATAAGTCCAACTTCAAAGACCAATCTTTCACTGATCCCCATCCCGTTTGCTGGTTTATCTTTAAACTCACCATCGCCTTATGGTGCCCGTAAGGGTTTTCACCAATAAGACTCTCTCATTTTCAATTTTCTCTCGTCAGACCATCGCCTTATGGTGCCCGCAAGGGTTTTTACCAACAAGACTCTCTCATTTTAGATTTTCTCTCATCTCACCATTGCCTTACGGTGCCCGTGAGGTTTTTTACTAATAAGACTCTCTCATTTTAGCTTTCTTTTATGCACCCCGAACACAGTGTTGCCCCTGATATAAACCATATCTCCATTTTGCTTGACCCGGCATCCTCAAAGGTTGATCGGTGTAATGTAGGCTTTTGGACAGGGTTAAAAGAAGGGGTGTCATGAAGGCTCAAAATAATTTAAAATGAAATAGGGATTAAAATTACAACTTTTGGAATAAGATCTTTTACGAATCCAAACTTCTGCCCCAGTTCTTTTGGGTCTGGGGAAATTTTTATTTTTATTTTGATGAGACCGAGCCGCGAGGCTGCCTACGTATCCTTAAAAGGAATCAGGTCGAACGTAGTTCAAGCGCTAAGTTGTTTGTTTTTGTTCCCTTTTCTTCTTTATTTTTTTTTCTTCTTCTTTTTTTCTTTTCTTTTTTCTTTTATTTTTTTTTCTGTTTTTATCTTCCTTATTATTGTTACTAATTCCAAAAGAGGGATATGAAATAACGAATGATGAAAGTGTTTGAATAGCTGAATAAAATGCCTTCTTCATTTCAACTTTGAACATGCCAAGTACAAAAATACAATTGAAGATGAGCAAGAAATCATACATAATACTTCTTAATGGCATCAGAATTGATAGCCATATCTACACATTTGCCTTCTATGTCTGTTAAGTATAAAGCGCCATTTGGAAACACTCTTGTCACAACGAATGGTCCGTTCCAGTTCGGGGCGAATTTGCCTTTGGCTTCCGCTTGGTGAGGAAGGATACGTTTTAACACCATCTGACCGACCTCAAATTTTCGAGGGCGCACCTTCTTGTTGTATGCTCTGGCCATTCTTTTCTGATACAATTGACCATGACATACTGCGGCCAATCTTTTCTCATCAGTCAGACTCAATTGCTCAAGTCGGGTCTTGACCCACACATTATCATCAATTTCAGCTTCTGCGGCGATCCGAAGAGATGGAATCTCAACTTTTGCAGGTATAACTGCCTCAATTCCGTATACCAGCATATAAGGGGTTGCACCCACTGAGGTGCGAACAGTAGTGCGATATCCCAGTAATGCAAAAGACAACTTTTCATGCCATCGTCGAGAACCCTGAACCATCTTACGAAGTATCTTCTTTATGTTCTTGTTGGCAGCCTCAACAGCTCCATTTGCCTTGGGGCGATACTGTCACACCTCTTTTCGTACATCCCCCGTGGAGGAATATATAAAAGAGTTTTTCCAATTAAAGTGACATTATTCGAAATGGGATTATTTAATTATTTTCAGAGTCGCCACTTGGAAATTTAAAATTGGTATTCCAAGTCACCAGTTTTATCCCAGATTGAGGAGAAGATTTGACTTTCTTATCGAATTCTGCGAACCAGAAATTCTAGGTAAGGAATTCTGTTAACCCGAGGGAAGGTGTTAGGCACCCTCGGATTCCGTGGTTCTAGCATGGTCGCTTTATTGTTATATTCGGCTTTTATTTGATTTTAATACCTATTATTAGCCTACAGTTCGTTTTACTTAATTCTAATTTTCCGCTTTTTGAAATTTACCGGAGAATTGCAATGTTTAATCAAAATAGGTCACAAATTGCGTCACATAAATGCACCCGCAATTTGGAACACTTTTTAATTTAACATTAGGATTTGGGATTTGGGTCACATAAATGCGCACCCGAATTCAGGAAATTAAATTATTAGACTAACGCGCCTAAAGCAAATTATGCGTTTTTAGTTTTTTGAGGGCCATGGAATTTGCTAAATAGCGCATCTCGATTTTTCTAAGTTTAGAATTAATGAGGGCCATATGTTTGTAAATTTGTTCAGTACGGCACACCTCGAATTAGTTTAAAAGCTTTTATTATTTAAAGTTGCTAAAATCGGGCCACCCGAAGGCACCCCCGAAGTTGGCATTGTCACTATGTCACGGGAACCGTACCCATAGTTACAATATAATTAATCATGCCTAACAACGAACTACTACAGTTTGAAACGTTAGAGGCTTACTTGTTCTAATCTTGCACTTAATTAATTAAAAGGGCCATTGGTGATCGTTGTGAATTATATGGCATACCTCTATTAATTTTAAAGAACTTTTATTGTTCAAGAAATCACGCCAACAGTTAGCTCGAATAGTGGGTTAAGCCCAACGAACGTCATTCAACACAAGTTTATTTACAGCCACTAGCCGTCTATAGTGAGTAATTTGAATTAAGGGCTGGTTTTCAAAAACAGCCCAAGTTGGTTTTAAAGTGCACAAATTCAAATGAATCACGACCAATTATGCACACAGCCAATAACTTTGTAAAGATGATAACATTCTAAAATTGCATTGATAGCATCATTTCTACAGCAGCCATATCAAGCCCATCAACACAGTTTAGTTACCGATAATAACCATTAAATTAACATACACACCTATAACCTGATTATTACATGAACAATACTACGTTTCAGGACAACAATAAAAAAAAACAAGCCTGTTACTGTAACCTCATTACAACCAATAGCCAGTGACTTTACAAACACGATTATAATTTAGACTTGTTGCATTAGCAGCACTATTTCAGCATGACCAACTTAGTAAAACAGGCTAGAATTGAAATTTGCAGTTCGACAAATTTGACGCCAAAAATGAACCAATTTTCATAGTTACGGATATAGCCACTGTTTTAGTGAACTAGCCACAATCAAGATTTACAATAATACTACTTTTGATTACAAACATAGCCACAGGACAATATTAGGAACTTTAACGCTCATTTCTGGAAAATTACCATTGTGACATTGATTCCCAACAGTTTTTCCCTTTACCAATATGATTGCTAGAACAGTCAATTACTAGTTTCCAGTTGATTCGAGCATAACAGCTATACACTGATTATAGAGAGGGGAACTGCTCAATTTCTGACTTGTTAGAGTGAATAATAAACTGCTTTTTGTCCCTTTTTTTTCATATTCTAAACAACCAGAACGAACAGGATGAAATCCTCTTTTGCTACGATTGAGTCATAGTATCAGTTATCTATCCTGTTTTGATTGAGCTGAATGTATGTTTTACACTTCATTAAGTGTTCATAACACAGCTATTAAGTAGATGACAGCAAACCAACGCCTAATTCAACAGCAATCTTAGCTAGTACTTAATACAGAAAATCATGTTTATTCCTTACAAATGAGCAGCTAGACAGAATCTCAAATGGAGGATGTGAGGTGGCATTTATTTAACGTTACTAAGTCTGATAATTAACGATGATAAAGTGAATAGAATAAAAGAATAGTAGCAGTCATTCTATCAATACTAGAACAACCATCAACTATGAATAGGCAAACTATACCAAACGAAACAGAACATTACTATAAGGGAATCCATGCAGCAGAAACAAACATAAATACAAAGGACAGAATCGACTTCAGATGAAACAGAATAATTCTAATCCATCGGACAATGCATTCTCATTTATATTTGTGCAATTACAAAGCGGTGTTGAACATACCTATTTAAAGTGAACTTTAAATGTCTTTGATGAAGCGAGCAGCTAACAGCAGCCTCAACTGGCTCTACTTCAAGAAAATCAAATGCCTAATTTAGCTCAAGATGCTTCGAACTTTCTATTTTTTTTTTCGACTTTTGTTTCTTCAATTGTATCTATCCAGTTTTTCTTTCTTTAGTTTTCTCTCAGCAGTGAGTGTATCTCCTCCTCCTTTTTTTTGACTGACCCCTTCTCTCTTTTTATAGGCAGAAAACAAAAACAGACTCCTTTTGATTTTGATTTTGATTTTCTGTTACCAGCCAAATATCTCACCCGCTATCCCCTTCCCCTAACAGATTTTTCTTTTCATGTGCATGACTCCGATAACAGAATCTGTGTAACAGATTTCTGTTATCAACTTTGTTTATTTCCTATTCAACCCCTAAAGTTTACTTGTTTAAAATGCCACTAAGGGCCTTCTAGAGAATTCTACTGATTTTACTCGAGTTAAACCCCCATGTTATGATTATTGCCCTTTACCTTTTACGGGTCAAGTAGACCCGGCCCAGATAAATAGCCCAAGTCCAATTTCCGACCCAATCCCTTTGGGCTTAAATTTTCAGAAAACTTCATGTTTCATCCGTGACTTCTTTCACAGAGTCCTAATGACTCACTCTCAATCGAAGAACCAAAAGCAGTGAAACAAAAATAAAATAAAAATCATTTTTTGACTCTAACACAAAATCGGACAAGGAAAATTACAGGAAGGGGTAGAAGATGAACGACACTACGAACAAAACTGAAATGGAAAACAAAACTAAAAAATGAAGGGAAAGGAGGATACCTCAGATTATC
The DNA here is from genome assembly GCA_002018475.1 of Nicotiana obtusifolia. NCBI lineage: Eukaryota > Viridiplantae > Streptophyta > Magnoliopsida > Solanales > Solanaceae > Nicotiana > Nicotiana obtusifolia. The sequence continues at coordinate 86,836 of MCJB01026498.1, read as the reverse complement.
ATCTAACAATCTGATATTTTAAGTAAAAATTGACTTTAACCGTGTGTTCTTGTTAAGAACACACGGCTAAAGTCCATTTTAAACTCAAATCGGCTTTCAAAAGCCTCGAGTTAGGATTTCGGACTTTAGGGTTTCTCGACTTTCGATTTAGAATCAGAAGACTTTTACGGATTTTTTTTTTGTAAAAATGGGTTGCAGATTTGGGATGACGGGGTAGGGACGGTTCTAGGGTGTGATTTTGATGGATTTTGGAGTGGATTTGAGGTGGGAACCGGCCATGGCAGTGAGGAGCTAAAGGGGGCGGCTAGGGTTTCTAGAGGGTGGGTCTGTTTGGGAACGAAGGCATTGGGGGGGGG
>MCJB01026498.1:71932-86403 GCA_002018475.1 Nicotiana obtusifolia | reverse complement strand
GGGGGGGGGGGGGTAGAGTTTAGGACAGTTATATAATATGGGCAAGTTAGTTTTGAGCCGTTAGATCGTTTTAGATCAACGGCTCATATGCCATCCGGTTTTTATAGAATTGGACTTGGGCCGATCCAGTTTTAAAAATCATTTGGGCTCAGTTTAGTTTTTAAAAACTGGCCCATTCCGAATTCTTCTTCTTATTATTTTGTTTTCAATTTTATTAATTACTCATTTCTAATTCCTCTTCTCTTTTTTTTTTATAAATTTTTTATGACTAGACTAATTAGTAATAAAAAATCCTAATTCACTTCAATGCAAAATTGATCTAATTACCTATTTATACAAATTAAAATAACCCTTGAATCTAAGAATTAAAGATTAAATTAAGAAAAGTGTAAAATGAACTATTTTTTATGATTTTTTCAATTTTGTAAAATAATTAATTACTAATTCAATCTTAAAAGCGTAAAAATAAATCCTAAATGCAATGCATGATATTTTTTTGAGTATTTTCATTAATTGATTACTTATAACCAAATATAAGTAATTAAGCATCTAATTAGTTATTAAAAGGCAATACTTAGTTAAAACTATTTATAGGAGTATTTCGGGTACGGTAAAAATCACGTGCTCACAGATACGGAGTGGAGTTCCGATGCATAATCTTGAACTGTTGGCATACTTCTTTCATCAAATGGCTATTGAGATTAGCCGCATTGTCTGTGATGATCACCTTAGGAATTCTGAACCGACAAATGACATTTGAATGAACAAAATCCACCACTGCCTTCTTGGTTACGGAATTGAAGGTTACAGCCTCGACTCATTTGGTAAAATAATCAATGGCCAGCAGAATAAACCTATGCCCGTTTGATGCTGCCGGTTCAATAGGCCCAATAACATTCATTACCCAAGCAACAAAAGGCCAGGGTGCAGATATTGTGTGCAATTCAGACGGAGGAGAATGAATCAGAGCACCGTGCACCTGGCACTGATGACACTTGCGAACAAAATTGATACAATCCCGTTCCATGGTGATCCAATGATAACCTGCTCGAAGTATCTTCTTTGCCAATACATACCCATTCATATGTGGACCGCAAACTCCGGAATGTACTTCGGCCATGATAGATGAAGCCTCTTTAGCATCTACGCACCTCAGCAATCCTAAATCCGGAGTCCTCTTGTACAAGATTCCTCCGTTCAGGAAAAATTCACTGGCCAGACGTCGAATGGTTCTCTTCTGGTCACCTGTGGCATGTGTTGGATATACTCCTGGCGTGATGTATTCCTTGATATCATGGAACCAAGGTTCACCATCGATTTCTTCTTCTACCACATTACAATAGGCATGTTGGTCATGAACTTGGATATGTATAGGGTCGACATAAACCTTGTCTGGATGATGTAACATTGATGCCAAAGTGGCCAAGGCATCAGCAATCTCATTATGGATCCTGGGAATATGTCTAAATTCGACTGACCGGAAGCGTTGACAAAGATCATGCAAGTACTGTCGGTAAGGTATGAGCTCCAAATCTCGAGTTTCCTATTCTCCTTGAATCTGGTGGACCAGCAAATCTGAATCTCCCAGAACAAGTATTTCTTGGACTCCCATGTCTATGGCTAACCTCAGACCCAGAATGCATGCCTCGTACTCTGCCATGTTGTTGGTGCAATAGAATAGAAGTTGGGTTGTTACAGGGTAATGTTGTCCTGTTTCGGAGATAAGTACAGCCCCTATCCCGACTCCTTTCATGTTAGCGGCTCCGTCAAAGAAAAGTTTACAACCTGGCTTTTCGTCGTGGCCAACCTCATCAATAGACATGACCTCTTCATCTGGAAAGTAAGTCTTCAATGGCTCATATTCATTATCCACCGGATTTTCGGCCAAATGATCGGCCAAAGCTTGGGCTTTCATCGCGGTCCGAGTCACGTAAATGATATCAAATTCTGTAAGTAAAATCTGCCATTTTGCAAGTCTTCCTGTGGGCATAGGCTTCTAAAAGATATATTTCAGAGGATCCATGCGAGAAATGAGATAAGTGGTATGGGATGACAGGTAATGCTTAAACTTTTGTGCCACCCAAGTCAAGGCGCAACATGTCCTCTCAAGCAGAGTGTACTTAACCTCGTAAGGAGTGAACTTCTTACTGAGATAATAGACTGCCTGGTCCTTTTCGGTGATGTCATGTAGACCCAACACGCAACCAAAAGAATTATCCAAGACCGTCAAATAAAGAATCAAAGGTCTTCCTGGTTCTGGTGGGACCAGCACAGGTGGATTTGACAGGTACCTTTTAATCTTATCAAATGCTTCTTGACACTCGTCAGTCCACTTGACTGCAGCATTCTTCTTCAAAATTTTGAAAATGGGCTCACAAGTTGTCGTGAGCTGAGCAATAAACCTGCTGATGTAGTTTAACCTTCCCAGTAGGCTCATCACCTCTGTTTTGTTCCTTAGCGGTGGTAATTCTTGAATGGCTTTGATCTTTGACTGATCCAGTTCATTACCGCGTCGGCTGACCACAAATCCCAATAGTTTCCCAGACGAGACACCAAATGCACATTTGGCTGGGTTGAGCTTGAGGTTGTACCTGCGGAGCCTTTGGAAAAACTTTCCCAGATCACTAACATGATCAGACTGCTTCTTTGACTTTATGATCACATCATCCACATAGACCTCAATCTTTTTATGTATCATGTCATGAAAGATGGTGGTCATTGCTCTCATGTAAGTTGCCCCAGCATTCTTCAAACCAAAAGGCATTACCCGATAACAGTACGTTTCCCATGGCGTGATGAACGCTGTCTTTTCTGCATCTTCCTCATCCATCAGAATCTGATGATATCCCGCGTAATAGTCCACAAAAGAACCAATCTCATGCTTAGCACAATTATCGATCAGAATGTGAATGTTTGGCAATGGAAAATCATCCTTTGGGCTTGCTTTGTTAAGATCACGATAATCCACACAGACCCTGGTTTTACCATCCTTCTTTGGTACTGGCACAACATTAGCTAAACAAGTGGGATATCGAGTAACCCGAATGACCTTTGCAATAAGCTGCTTTGTGATTTCTTCTTTGATCTTTACACTCATATCCGTCTTAAACTTTAGCAACTTTTGCTTGACGGGTGGAAATGTTGGATCATTTGGCAATTTGTGGACTACCAGATCAGTGCTCAAACCCGGCATCTCGTCATACGACCAGGCGAAGACATCTTTGTATTCAAACAATGTTTTGATTATTTCCTCCTTCATTCGAGGTTCTAAATCCACACTTATCTTGGTTTCCCTAACATCATCCTGGTCCCCTAAGTTGATTACTTCAGTTTCACTCAAATTAGGTTTCGGCTTTCTTCAAATTGTTTAGCTCTTTATTGATCTGCCCAAATGCTGCTTCTTCATCATATTCTATTTCCTCATCATATTCTACTTCTTGGATCGTTATTTCAGAATTAGATTGGCTTTTAAGACTCGACTGAAAATTTTTCATGCATGTCATGTCACTGCACCTGACATAAAAAGAACTGTACAAAAGAACAAAATAAAATATTACTAAGAATAATAGAAAAATGGGAAATTGCATTTCATTGAAAAATAAAATGATGGAAGGATTTGATCATTACAATAAGCAAAACTAAGAAAAGAAATCTGGATTACAACCCTGGAATAATCCTAGATAACAGGAAAGGAAAAAAAGCAAACTACCAAAACTCCTTCCTGGTGGGGAGAGGAGTAACTTCCCAATTACTAAGCCTCACGTTCAGGCCAACAAACTGCACATCTGCCTTGCTAGATCCTTCACCGACCTCGACCATATTGATCTCTTCGAACAAACTTTGGAATCTTTTGATTAACTCTTCATCAACATCGAAAACAGGTTTTGGGATTGAGGTAGTCGGAGGTTTTTCGGCTCCTGGTTTGACAAAAGACTTGGAGATGTGTGGGATGGGCCTAGGGAGAGACCATACTTTCTTTTTTGAATTTCTGAACCTTTTCATATCTTCCTCTTTGGGCGTGAATCCCAAACCAAATTTCCATTGGAGCGTATTGGATGCACAGTACCTTACAGAGATGATCCCAAGCCCTTACCCGGTACAAAACCATTTTTCAACATTTCAGCCGGGACCATGACAGATGCAGAGGATAGCTTGGGACCCAAAATGTGTTCACCTTCAGTGATCTTCGCGACGGGCATTGTTTCAAAAGTTTGAAAGACCCAAGGTCCCTTATCATTATCAGCTTCAACAAACGGCACAATTGTGTCATTTCCTACCGGAAGATCTTCCTCACCATGCACGACTATCTCTTGCCTATCCCATTCAAACTTTACCATTTGATGCAAAGAAGATGGGACTGCTTTAGCAGCATGTATCCAAGGCCTTCCCAGCAACAGGTTATAGGAGACGGCTATATCTAGAACTTGGAATTCCATGGTGAATTCAACTGGGCCTATTGACAATTCAAGCAGTATGTCTCCAACAGAATCTTTGCCTCCTCCATCAAAGCCTCGAACACACACGCTGTTCAAACGGATCCTTTCAGTGCCAATTTTCAGTTTTTGCAGGGTAGAAAACGGGCAAATATTTGCACTGGAGCCGTTGTCACCAAAACCCTTGAGACAATAGCATCTTCACACTTCACTGTAAGATATAGAGCTCGGTTGTGTTTTGTACCCTCAATAGGAAGTTCATCATCCGAGAAAGTGATCCTATTTGCCTCGAAAATCTTACCAGCTATCTTTTCTAAGTGGTTCACTGTGATCTGATTAGGAACATGTGCATCATTCAAGATTTTTATTAGAACCCTACGATGCTCTTCTGAGTGTATCAGCGATGACAGAAGAGAAATTTGAGCTGGTGTTTTCCTTAATTGTTCTATAATAGAATAGTCTTGCCTTTTCAATTTCTTCAAGAATTCCTCAGCCTCTTCCTCGGTAACCGGTTTCTTTACTGGCAACTGACTATCTTTAAATGGCTTGGTTTTCCTCAATTCCTCTGGAGTGAAACACCTCCCAGAACGAGTTAATCCTCCCGTCTCATTTACTCCTTCATCCACTTCTTTGCCTTTGTAGGTCACTATCACTTTCTTGCAATTCCACGGGACAGCCTTGGTATCAATCACCGGCATCTGGGTTACAGGTTTAATGATAATAGGGGTAATAGGAGCCCCTTTCATAACCATGACAGGCTTATTGGGAACCCCTGGCACTATCACTTTTGAACTCTCTGGATTTGCTTTGACATCTTTTGATATCCCTTTCACGACCAGTACTGGTGGCTTCAAATTGATTGGGCTTGGCTTCTCTATCGCCCCTTCAACTGGCACGGGCTTTGCTTTGGTGAAATCTGATTCCTTAACCAAATTGTTTTCACTGGCCCGAATCATCATAATAGACTTATAAGACTTCTTAGGCTCCCCATCCTTGTAAACCACTTCGATCATATGCGTCTCAGCATGGGCAGGCAGAGGATTTTGGTTAATGTTCGGAGTGTCTGGGCTTTGGACAATAATTTGGTTTGTATCAATGAGCTCTTGGATCGCTCGTTTCAAATGACAACATTTTTCTATGTCGTGGCCTGGGGCGTCAGAACAATAAGCACATCTTTGGGAATAATCAAGGTTCTTTGGAGGGGGATTTGGCATTTTTGACTCAATTGGACTTAAGACGTCCAGTTGTCTTAACCTTTGGAATAGACTAGCATAGGATTCTCCAAGCGGAGTAAAAGTCTGTTTCCGCTGTTGCTTCTCTTTCCTATACTCTGGTCTTGGACGAAAATGTGGACCACTGGAGTTTTGGTAAGGTTGTGGAGGTGGATAAGTATTTTGTGGAGCTGGGTAGGGTTTCTGTGGAGCAGGGACACGCCATTGTTGGTAAGGAGGGGGTTGAGCATATGACTGTGTATGGTGAACAAAATATTGAGGTGATCTGGCTGAGTCTTGGGCGCTTGGCTAGGAAAAATAATGTTGAGGGGTATTATATGGAGCTTGAGTGTAAGTTTGAGGTCGAGGCCGTGGATGGGTGTATTGGCGAGGTGGACCTCTCTGACCCTGCCATGATCTAGAGACAAACATTGCTACATCTTCCTTTTTCTTTTTTCCTGGCAAACTTCCAGTACCACTTTGGATTGCTTGGGTGGTTGCTTTTATAGCTGAATAGCTCATGATCTTGCTTGACTTGAGTCCTTCTTCCACCATTTCTCCCATTTTTACCACATCATTGAAGGACTTACCAATAGCTGAGATCAGATGCCCGTAGTAAGTGGGCTCTAAGGCCTGAAGAAAGTATTTGACCATCTCCTCTTCTTCCATCGGAGGATTGACTCGTGAAGCCTGCTCCCTCCATCGGAAACCTTATTCTCTGAATCTTTTGCTGGGTTTCTTTCCACCTTGGTCAGGGACAAACGGTCTGGAACAATGTCTATGTTATATTGAAAGTGTCGGGCAAAAGCATGAGCCATATCGTCCCAGGTGTACCACTTGTTACCGTCCTGACGGGTGTACCATTCCAAAGCCGCTCCACTTAAACTCTGGCTGAAGTAGGCCATCAACAGTTCGTCTTTTCCACCGGCACCTCTCATCTTACTGCAATAGCCCCTTAGGTGGGCAACAGGGTCCCCATGTCCGTCGTACAAGTCGAACTTGGGCATCTTGAATCCAGCAGGCAGTTGAACATCGAGAAACAGACACAAATCTTTATAAGCCACACTTACTTGATTCCCTAACCCTTGCATATTTCTCAAGGACTGCTCGAGACTCTGCAACTTCCTAAACATTTCTTCTTGCTCTGCGCTCTTAGGTTGTTTGTCAGTTTCGACATGCTGCTCAAATTGGTGGTTGTAAGAGTAAGGATCTGGGATTTTAAAAGTGGGATCTGGTGTATGGTAATGGGTATCTGGGGCGGGAAATGCGGGTTCACTAGAGGATCGGTGGAGGGTAGCTCGTGGAGGAGGTACAAAAATAGGAGCAGCTGGCGGAGCAGGGTATGAGGTTGTTTTGGCTGGTGGAGCATGGAAAGCTTGAGCCGACGTGCCAGGGTAATTGTGGTAAGGGGTAAAACCAGGCGCATGTTGTGGGGAAAGATCGATGACATTGGCCATTTGGGATTGAAAGAGTGGTGGAATGGAAGCAGGGTTTTCTGTATAGTTGGTGGGAAATGAGGGTGGTGGATGTACCTTCATCCAGGCTTGATACATCTTCGCCATCTGATGTTTCAGTCTCCGAACCTCCTCTTGTAATTCTAATTCTGACTCCACAGTCTCTCTTGCTGGGTCTACTACTCCAGCGTCTATTTCTTTGTTAGCCATGATTGTTTGGCGCTTTGATCGGGTGTAGTATGGATGACTTGCCAGGATGCCAACAAACTAACCACCTATTTGAAGGAACCTATACTCAAAAAGCAAACCGGTTATATTGAACAAATAACATGTAGGTAATCGCACGTTGGGGTGTGATGCACCTAAGCAGTTAAATGTGTTCCTATATGTTTCACAACGGTTGCGTGTTTCATTCCGGCTTTACCTGCTTCTTTTCTTCTGCTTTGTAATTCTCGCTTTTATTTCCGCTCTATTTTTCGCCCCTTGTCATTCATTTTTCCTCTTCTTTTTTTTTCCGATGTTACATAACTCCGAATAAATGAAAAAATATGGAAACAAATTCTGTAAGATTTCAATTTCCATTAAATAAAATATTTCTGTTATAGACTCGATCTTTAAAGACGGACTACAACAGACTCAAAACAATTCTTGAAATAAGAAAAGAAAAAAAATACATATTTAAGAATACATTAAAGATTCAGGTCCCGGGGCCCGTGGGACATCGTTCGGTCTTGCCACGGGCCTCTGTGCAAGATCCCCTTGGAGCTGTTCTAAGTCGCTCATTATCTGGCGAACATATTTCATCACTGCGGCAAAGAAGGTAGTCTGAGTCATGTCTTCACAGGCCTGGCACTTCGCAACAACATACTCGGCAATTGCCCTGACCCTCTCTCGAATAATTCCTTTCTCTTGCAGCAAACGCCCTATTTGTTGATCCCGGGCCTTTAGCACTTGAAGGTCACGATGGTTCTGATTTTTGACTTGTCGCAAATCCTGTTCCATCTGGGCCATTAAATCATAGCAGTGTTCTCGGTCTGCTTTAAAGTTCCGAGTTTGTTTTTCTGCTTCATTTTCCAGACCGGTTACCTTTCTTTTCAACTCAGCAATTGTTCCCTCATATCTCTTTTTTATTTGTCGGACGAACTGCGCACGCCCTTCAACATTTTTCGCTAATCGTTTTCTGAGTCTTTCCTGCTTTGCCTCAGATTTTTCCAGACCGTCTTGGCACTCTATTACTTTCTTCCTTAAGCTACTGATGAGCTTTCCGTCTGCCGGACTTCTTTCTTGATTCTTGGCAGCCACTTTCATTTGTTGTATCTGAGCTTTGAGGGCTTCGTTTTCCTGGATCAATTCTCTCTTTTCTCCCTTGTCCGCTGCGGTTTGCACTTCTTTCTCAAACTGAAGATCTCGGACTTGTTTTTCTAATCTGCTTATAGTAGCCTTATACTCGCTTTCTTTGGCTAACCAGTCCCATTGGGCTTGGGACTCTTCGATAAATGCTTGGATGTGGGGTCTTTTGGCTGGTCGTTCGGGCTCGGCTTCTTTCTTATACCATGAAAGATACCCAGGGGAGACTTCGCCCCGAGACAGATCTCGAACACAGGTGTTTACCGGCAAGTACTGACATTCGCTCCAGACCTGTCGAACCACATTTTCTGGGAATTGTCTACCGGCACAAATTGAAATTGCGTGACAGCTAAGATCCTCATCCTTTGGTACCATTTGACATCTTCCCAACTGTCTAAGGACCCGGCACGGTGCATAAGGTTGGATGCTCCTGAGGCCGATTAGGAGAAAATAAGGCGCGGTAGCCGACATATACAGAACTTCGTCGACTGTAGAGCAACTGAGCACCCACTCCACTTGCTCCGCCGTGACAGAACGGAGACGGGATATCCATCCGTCAACCCCTTCGGGCATGCTGACATTTCCAACCCTGGCCTGGAATTCGGCTATGTAGCTTCTTTCTGCTGGTGTGTATCTTATGTACTGGGGACGCTGACATAAGTGCTCAATTATCCAGATTTGGAACAACAAGTTGCACCCTTCAAAAAAATTCTCTCCAGTCCTACAAGCCGTGAGGGCTCGGAAAATACCAGATATAATCATAGGGGCAAGGACACTCTTGGCCTGAGTGAGCAGTGTGCTAACAACTCCGACTATCAGAATGTCGATGTGTCCGTCCTTTCTGGGAAATACTATGAGGCCCAGAAACGCCACCATGAAAGCAAAACACCTGTGTTCCTCCCATTTTGGTCGGTTCTCTCTACTACAGGTTTTGCTTTCTGGGTTATTAAAACCCCCTACGTGACCATACCTTTGATAAACAAACTGCAGGGTAGCAAAGCCGTTCGCCAAATCTGGGTTCTGGACCCCCTGACTTATCTTCATCATGTCTAGGAACTTGTGGGGGGTAACAGCTCTTGGGGCAACTAGGTATCCATGCCTTAGTGGGGTTTCATTCTTCCCGATGTACCCGGTCACTTCTTCCAGAGTTAGTGTCAATTCAAAATCTGAGAGATGGAAGACATTATGGGCCGGGTCCCAAAACGTAATTAAGGCCCTTATGATGTCCCCCTGGGCCTAATTGTCAATAGTCCTGGAAGACCGCCCAAATAACGTCTAACTGTGTTCTGCCCTGACTCACTCAAATCATTCCACCACATTCGCAGATCCAACAGAATCTTGGTTACTATTTCCATTTTCAATTCGTGCTCGTTCTGCACATTTAAAGTGATTAAAAAAAAATCAGTGAAAAGGACGATTTTGCACATGTTCAATTAAGTGGCTACTGTTGCAAATACGGCCTTTCAGCACTTCGAGTGAGAAGATTTTAGGGCTGTGCTTGCTAAGTGGCCAAAATTGAAATAGGCGGTCGTTTTTGCGAAAGCAGCCTTCCGGCGTCCTTTTGAAGGCATTTGGCTATTTATGCAAAGGCGACACTACCTAAACACTTTTGAATTTTACTAAAATAAAATACTCGAAGCAAGAAAGGTATTTCTGGATTTTTAATAATTTTTTTCTTTTTAATTATATATATATATATATATATTTATTAAAAAAACTATTTTTGGCAATTTTCAGAAGTAGAAGAAAATATATTTTTTTGAATTTTGTTCTTCCTTTTTAGAGAAAAATTCTCAATACCGTGAATTCCTAAGATTTATTTATTATCAGAAAATCAAGAAAGAAAATATTTTTGAACAAAAAATTATTTTTCGAACTCCTTTTGAGCTATTATTTTATAAGAGCAAGAAGAAAAATATTTAGACATTTTCCTTTCATTTTAGAAAGATAAAGTATTTTGGACTTCGGTTTTTTTTTTAAAACAAAATTCTTTTCGATTTCTTCTTTTTCTTGATTTTGAAAAAAATTCGGCAACATTTCGCCTTATTTTGGACACCAGATTTTTGAAAACATGTAACGACCCTCAATTTTATACCTCGCCCTTCATCATTTTATTTCTCAATTTTCCAATTTTATTCTAATGGCCGGTCAACACGCAAACCGAGATGAAATGATGTACAAATAGCACGTAAATTATACATCAGGATGGTCTTTAATTTAAGGTCACCTGTCCTAGACGGACCCAACCACTGTATTGAGTGCCCTAAGTCAAATGCACATGATGTAAATATACGTTCCTACTAGGGATCCGGCATGAGGTTATGTTATTCTAAGCTGAAACCTGGGTATTTGTTCTAGACTGGTGAACCCGAGCGGACAACTCGAGCCGAGGAGGGGGCTACGTACAGGGCACCAAAAGGCCACCTGGCTTTGTAACTTATCCGGCCTCTTTCTTATTTATGGTAAGACACTAACAGAATAGGGAGTCACGACCAGCGTGCATATCCCCGAAGATGAGAAGAGAAAGGTTCGGAACAGTTTATGACAGTTCAAATAATATTAAAGCGGTAAAAGCGGCAATTAGCACGTTAGGCATAACATGTAATAAAACTCAGATAAAAGCAAAAAATAACAATCATTTTTCAGCTCGAATTCTTGAACCGTGAATCAGAGATTCTAGGTTCGATCCCCAGCAGAGTCGCCACAGCTGTCACACCTCTTTTTGTACACTCCACGAGAGGAATATATAAAAGAGTTTTTCCAAATAAAGTGACATTAGTCGAAATGGGATTAATTAATTTATTTTCAGAGTCGCCACTTGGAAATTTTAGATTGGTGTTACAAGTCACCGGTTTTATCCCAAATCGAGGAAAAGGTTTGACCTTCCTAATGAAGTCTGCGAACCAGAAATTCTAAGTAAGGAATTCTGTTAACCCGAAGGAAGGTGTTAGGCACCCTCGGGTTCCGTGGTTCTAGCACGGTCGCTTCATTGTCATAATCTGCTTATTATCTGATTTTAATACCTATTATTAGCCTATAGTGCATTTTACTTCATTTTTCGCTTTTAAAATTATCGCAAAATATATCACAGATCACGTCTCATAAATGCACCCGCGATTTGTAACATCTTTTAATTCAACTTTGGGATTTGAGATTTGGGTCACATAAATGTGCACCCGAATTTAGGAAATTAAATTATTAGACTAATGCGCCTAAAACAAATTATGTGTTTTTAGTTTGTCGAGGGCCATGGGATTCGCTAAATAGCGCACCTCGATTTTCTAATTGTTTAATTAATGAGGGCCATATGTTTGTAATTTCATTTGGTATGGCACGCCTCGAATTAGTTTAAAAGTTTTTATTATTTAAAGTTGTTAAATCGGGTCACCTAAAAGGCACCCCCGAAGTTGACATTGTCACTATGTCACGGGAACCGTACCCATAGTCACAACGTAGTTAATCGTGTCTAGAAGCGAGTTCTAAAGTTTGAAACATTAAGACTTATTTATTCTAGTTTTACATTTAATTAATTAAGAGGACCATTGGTGATCGTCGTTAATTATATGGCACACCTCTACTAATTAAAAGAATTTCTTGAACCTAAAGTTGTTGGAACCATATTTATACCTAACTGTAGAAATGGATTGGCAGTATGTCATACGGAAATGGGTTGGGCATAATTTTAGCTTTATAGTTCCAGATTTCTTTCCCTTTAGGATTAAGCCAATAGCCAATATGAGAGCCAAAATATTAAACGTATTCTGGAAAATTTTCTTGCTTTCTAGATGTTTGCATTAGAACGAAAGCATCATTGCATAGGAAATCAAAAGCTAATAAACCAATCAACTAAAAAAAATCGAAGGAAAACAGTAATATAGTCCCTGATGTCATAACATAGTTATATTCTGCACTCCAATACTAATTTCAGAAACAGCCTGGTCTCACAATGAACCAGGCCCAATCACGAACATAGCTCCTAAACCCACAGAACAACTATATTCTGAATTTTGCACTAATAGCCCATTTCTGCACAGACTTAAACGAAAGAGGCCTAATTACAGATGCAGCCAGTAATTTACAAAGATGATAGTATTCTAAATCTTACATTGACAACATCATTTCTATAACAGCCATAAACTATTCAACATAGCTTAGTTACAAATATATAGCCATAAAACCCACAACTATAATCTGGATTTGTTATTAACAAGCACCATTTTCAGCATAGCCATCTTATTAAATAGGTTGATCAAACATAACCAGTGATTTTACAAGGACAACTACTTTTTCAGCATAGTAATTCGACAAAATAGATTACGAGCCCAAACTTACAGTAGGATCACAGTTATTAGATTAATAGACTTAAAATAAACCAATTTACTAATACAACCATTAGGTTAAGGAACATGATTACAATCTGGATTTGCATTAATAATACTGTTGCTAGATTAGCTAAACTAAAATAAATGACTGCAATCTAAATTTACAGTACCAATATTGTTGTCAAAACAGCAGCAATCAACAGAAGCCTTGTTGCCCTATCAATCTTACTAATACCATTACCAGATTAATGTTCGAGAAAGAGACGAAAATCAGCAGTAAACATTCCTTAGTACAAAAGATTTCCAAATGACTATTAGTTGCAACTGAACATTCTAAGCAGAACAATGCAACACAAACATGTAAGACAATGGCTATTTAGTAATACAAGGACTGATTAATAGTCATGACAGAATGAATATCCAGATCCAAACAGCAAGGACATGTTTGAATTAAAACTTCGTAGCCACAACCAATAAATGAAGCGAGAATAGTTATTAACGGTGAAGAAGCGATTTAAAACGACATGAAAAGGAAATTTAGTTTTAAAAATTTCTTATTCAAATCGCGAAAGTATTCGAACATACCTAGGCCAGTCAATAAACATATTCTAATGGACCACAGGCAGTCCAGTAAACAGCAGCAACAACTATGCAACCGACAAACGAAATCTAACGAGACAGCGGACAACCAGATTGACAGCAGCAACACTAGGGAACAACAGCTTACCAACGATTAGCCAACGAGTTTTGTATTCAATGTAGCAAATTTTAGAGACAGAGAATTTCTGAGAGTATTCTATCTTTTTCAGTCTGTTCCCCTTTATGATTGACCTCTCTGTTATATACCAGAGAAAAACATACTCACCCCCTTTTTAGATTTTTCTTTTTATTAGATTCTTATTCTTTTTCTGTTAGGAACCCTCACCCCCGTATCCCCACTCACACTCCTTAACATATTTTTTTTGCATGTGTATGATTCCCTCCTCTCAACAGAAATCTGTTGAGAGCTTCATAAAAAATCTTTTTTACCCCCCACAGCTCTTATTGTTTTTATTTTAGTCAACTACTAGAAACTTCTAACCTTTTCCGATTTTAAACTTAACGGGTCAAAACTGACCCGGCCCAAAACATCGAATGATTTCTAAATTTTCTTTTGGGCTTCAATTTTTGAAAGCTTGTTTCATTTGTGGCTTTGCACAGAGTCTTATGACTCGAGCCCAAACGAGGAGACAAAATGACAAAACAATTTTAACAACTAACACCAAATTAAACCGGAAGATTATAAAAAAGGGGAGAAGATGAATCGATATTACGACCACATACTTAACTAATCAAGAGAAACTGAAAAATGAAGGGCAAAAGCTTACCTCGGATTATTATTTAAAAGTGATTTTAAAATAAAAATTGACCTTAACCGTGTGTTCTTGTTAAGAACACGCGGCTAAGGTCTATTCTTGCTCAAATCGGCTTCCAACGATTTCCAATTCTGGATTTCTACAAATTTTCTGATTTTTGTTTTGAAATCCACGAAGTGTTTTAAGGACTTTTAGGTGGTGACGGGGTATAGTCGTGGTGTGAGGGAGTAATGGTGGTTGTTAGATGGAATTTTGGACGAGTTGGAGCGAGCTTTGGCAAGGGAAAGCAGCCATGGCTGCTAGGGTTTTCGGATGGGTCGTTTAGGATGAAGAAGGCGGAAGTGGGGAG